>JAEIHY010001880.1:0-13199 GCA_018904565.1 Drosophila tsacasi
TCCCTTTTCGTGTTACCCTACGAGAGAGCCTTGTCCTCACCTTGTATAATTCCACCATGTCTCTATCTATCTTCTCTCTATCTCTATCTGACTCTATCTATTTATCTCTCTCTCTCTTTCTCTCTCTCTCCAACGCACTTTCTCTATTTTTCTCAATCTCAATCTCGCTCTCTTTCTCCGTCTCTATCTCTCTCGATCAATCTCTCTCCATCTCACACCTATTAAATAGAGGCGCCTTGCCGCAGCATCCTCAGTCTGTCCTCGACTTTCCACCCGTTCACCCACCTGTAAATAAAGTGTTAATAATCCTGTTTTAAGTGTGTTAATAACCGTTATAGTAACCTCTGCACTAGAAAGGACTTAATCATCGATGAATCTCTGACAAGTCTGCGGTGCGGCTATGAAAGTGTCCTCTACTGCGGGTAAGTCCGAACCAAAACTATTATCCTATATCCTGATAGCACCGATCGAGGTCGATGCCAGGTCGAGCACCATGTTAGATCTAATCGGATTTTGGTTCTCACTGCTTTGGAACAGATTTTGTCTATCTGGATACCGTGCTAAATGCTAAAAAATAGCAATGTTTTTTCCAGCATTCAACAGAATATCGATTTAAGATATTAATCCGCGATTTCGGTTACTTTTCAATATTTAATTTGTATCGTTTTACCTGTAATATTTTAATTGTTTTTGTCGAGTTAATCAGATTTACTGCATTAAAGTTACATTTTCCTACACGCATAAAAACTTACACTCTACTAAGATGTACATATAATATAAGCACTCAAATCTAAATATTTGATGGAATAACTCAAATTAAAGGATACTAAAATGTGCCATGGTTTACTCACACCTTTATAATTGGGGTTATTAAACCAACACCAAAAAGCACACAACGTGGGGCACCATAAAACGGAAACTCTCCCGGAAGATGAAAAGTGCCGTGTTCGGAGAGTGCTAAGACGACTAAGAAGTCGTTCTACGTGATTAAGGATAAGCAAATACGCTACATAATGAGGTAAAGTAAATCCTATAATCTTTTCTCGGCTCCAATAAATTTTGTATACAATTTTTTAGTCCCATCCACAAAACAAAGTATTTTAGAGAACTTGAAAATATTAGTTTATCCCGTACGGAATATAAATTAAATATATTATATTTAAGAAAAAAAGATAAAAACCCATACATTTGTTTTGTATACAAGCTACAGTAGTAACTTAATTTCAAATGTAACGTTTTTAACCCCTTATAGTTTATTATAATTTAAGTCAAAAGTTTTCAAGAGTAGTTTTTTACCATAAGAACCATATACATATATAAGTGATCAGGATCAGCAGACTATTTGGTTTAGCCAAGCTAGAAATAAAAAATGTTCACATTTTTTAAACCCTAGAAAATCTGTTCAAATTGAAATTAATGTATTTTTAGCTCGATTTCAAACTCGGTCCCTTATCCAATTGCAAATGGCAAACTGCAAGGGTATACTACAAACGCCGGCTTCCCAAAGTAAGCTAACTAATTAATACCCATTTATTCCAATAATATATTTTGTCCATCTAAGCAATGATGACATAATTAATTAAATACAAGTCTAATTTGATCTATGATAATTTCAGATACTTACCATTCATATTCTTACAAACTTTTTAATTAACTTTCTCGTGTTTTATTTATATTTATTGGGATTAAAAAAAAAATAAAAAATTATTTAGCTTGTATTTTGAAAGATATTACATTCATTTCTTTGGACAGGGTATATTTTTCTAATCGAATGTTGAAGCTAGCCGTCCTTTCTTGTAAGACATAACAACTAACATTCGCCGCCGTATCGACCGTGCTCCCGCTCTTCTTTGCTGCAGTAGTTTATGGTTTATGTATGTGGATGGTAGATGGGTAACAAGAGCCAAGTATTCCGACTGGGGTTGAAGTCAAACATATGTACGTAAGGATGATTGACAGCTAATGGGAAACAATAGCAATTCCAAGGCGTAGTATGTGCATGTGTAGGATGCAAATGATTTGCAAAACGAGGTAGGTAGGAAGGCAAGTTAACCATTGCGGACCTATTTTCGACCTGTAATCGAATTAATCGAGGTCTATTTACTTACAACCTGTAGTTTGTTTTCGAGCTATAATTATCTATGGCAACAAACAACAGATTAGATGTTTCGTGTTTGTGTACATACACTGTTTTTGAACAAAGTGAAGACCACTACTTCACTACCAAAACTGTAATTACTCGTATAGCTGAACAATTTTTTGTTTCGTTGTTTTTTTCTTTTGATTCCTAAAGAAGTGACTCCAAAAGAAGTGATCACAAAATTATACTTTTAATATGACGCGAAATTATTTTTATTGACTTTAGAGATCGTCTAAATTCAATCGTTTATATATAGTATTATATATATATATATATATATTTAAATTAAAATGAGTACACAAGTAAATAACATAAGACTATAATAATGGGACAGCTAGTCAGTTGGGCTCTGGAACTTTAAACACTTTTTTAAATACTTTCAAAATACCGGCAAGGGTCCGTTGTGAAAGAGCGGCGGTGTTTTGTGGTAGCAGGGCATATTGCCGTATTGGCTGTTATACAGGAAGTTGGGAAAGTACATGTGGTACTGAGCGGCCAGTTCGTTGAAATTAAATGGCAAGTTGAACAGGGGCTTCTTTAACCCGTCGGCCACGGGACTTCCGTAGTCCAGATGCACTAATCCCTTAGGATCCGGGGCTATCAGACTCTCGATGGTGAAAGCACGCTTAGGACGAACCGGCGGCGATTGGCTTAGCGATGGAACTATAGACGGCAGCGCCGGCGGCGGTGCCTTATAGGTCGATAGTCCAGGAACAGATGCATTCCCGAGATCGTAGTTGGTAGGAAGAGGAGCACTTCTTGGCGGTTCAATAAAACCCAATTGCGTTAGCTGATCATCCATATAGTGGGACACCATCTCGTTGTTGGCAGCGGTGGCGGCGGCGGCTAGCTTCCAATTCGATAGATCCTTCTCGAGCTGCTTGACACGGAATCGCTTGCGTCTTCGCAGCAGGCTGCCGTTCTCGAACATATCAAAGGCCATGGGATGGAGCGTCCAGTAGGATCCCTTACCCGCCTTTGTCACATTACGGGGCACTTTGATGAAACAATCGTTGAAACTCAAGTTGTGGCGCAATGAGTTTTGCCATTTTTGCGTATTTTTCCGGTAATAGGGGAACTGCTCCATAATAAATCGATATATCTCACTGAGCGGCAGCAGTCGTTGCGGCGAGTGTATAATGGCCATGGCCGTTAATGATATGTACGAATATGGAGGCTTCTGATCACCGTAAGACATTTTCAATGGGCGTGGCATTGGGACGTCGTTTAAAATTTCACACAGTCCGCAGCAGTCCCTTTTACTTTATTCCGACTTCAGTTTACTTTATTTAGCTCGGAGCAGCGATGTTCACTCGGCGGCAGCAGCGTTAAGACTAATGCGAGGGGCAGCGAAACTTCATGTTTTATGGAAGGAACGAGCTCTGGCGCGCTGAGAGCAAGACCGGATCGGAGAGTTGGCCATCCGTCCTCCAGTGTTATACATACATATGGCGAGCGAGAGGGCAAGCGGTCCGGCATTGCTGGGGAAACAGGTATCAGGTCTGGTCGTCCTTGTCTGGGCCGCGTACCAATGGCAGCCGAAGGTGTGTTGTTTACGCCGAATCTCCGAGTGGGTTGCTCAGGGAGTCGCGACCAATCATCGGGCCCGCGATTACACCCATGCACCACAAGGTGGCCCAACACCGGGAGCGTGGCGGAAAAGCGTTTTGTTCCCAGAGACAACAAGGCAACGAAACGCGGCCCCATTTTTTCCCTTCGCCATTTTCAATTTTCAGTGAGATAGTGCATGCGTGCTGAAAAAGCACAATGCCTCGTACCTCGTACCTCGTACTCAGGGGAAAAGGCAAAGCCCCTGCCTTGATTTGCAAGCTTTTGTCAATACCTGTTTATTCTATATGAATTGGGGGCGTGCCAGAACATGAAATAATAAAGGAAACGCTCGTATTTCACTTCCCATTGCATTATTTTCGGCCATAAAATGATTCAAATTGTTTTTGGCTTTTGCATGAAATTGAAAAATGAATTATGAAAGCAAATGTATGTCTTTTCTGATATAAGTATGTTTACCAGATAAAGTAAAACATATCACTGGGGGGCACATAAATACGAGTTTTTAAGTTAACATATTCTTGGCTAATAATCCCTCTTAAAAGGTTTTAAAACAGAAAAATTAATTTTTAAAAGCTTAAATATGGCAAGGAAAATAATGAATAATTTGTTTTGTAATCTTATTAAATTAAATATTTAAATTTTAAGTGCATTTTTATTTTAAGTACGAATTTTTCAATCTAATTTATGATAAGAATACTCATAGGATCTTTTAACTCCTTAACTTACACTTATCTGATTTATATAAGACAGCTTAATTTGTAATTTGATTATTAGCATTATAATGAACCTTCAGTTATAGTAATATAAAATTCAGCATAGGGTTGTTAGAAAAAAAATCCTAATGGTATACATTAACAAATTAAACATAAAACATATTTTTACTTTAACTTAATTGATTCGGATGATTACCGGGAGTTAAAACAACACTGCACTATAACATTCTTATTTCTTCCTGTTTTTAATTATTTAAATAAATTCTATAATTATTCTATATAAATTCTATAAATACTGGATAATTCTTGTTAAGGAATTTCAATAAATATACCAATAATCGTTTTTAAGTATTTACTTAAATATATTGGATTAATAATAATACCATTAAAAGCGACTTAAAAAAAGACATTCAGTAATGTCTCTAATTAAAAATCTACTTGATAATTTAATTAAATATTTTTCCAAAGGTGCCTCATGCCTCTAGTAAATAAAACCAATTACTTTATTTTTTGATCGTTTAATTATGACTAAAAAATTTGTAAATAAAATAAAAATACTCTGCCCTGCTGTCGTCGGCTGGTCAAGGATTTATTTCCTCGCAGGCCATGCAGGACTCACTTTAATTGCCTTTAAAAATTACCATAATTATTTATAATGGGACAAGCAAACAAAATATGTTAAAAAAAAGCTCGGAATAGTCAATAACTTGAAGTAAAAAAGAGACGTTTATGGTAATTTAAAAGACTTATTAAAGTAAATCACCACTTTGAAACATTTATAAGAAAAGAAGGATAAAACATAAAGTTGTCTGAGAGCCTCCAACAATAATATATTTAGATATAATATTGTAGTTTGCTTTAACAGATCGGAACAGACGAACACATGTCTAAATCAAATAAAACTCATATAAACGAAACTAGTTATAAGGCAGCACGCTTTTACAATCCTCAGACGCAGACATAATGCTAACGAGCTAATAGAGACGTGCTCAAGTAGCAGAACAATGGCCTTTCTCTTTCTTTCCCACAACATATTAATAACTTTATCGGTTACCTTATTACATTCTCCTTTCTCTAAAAGAAACAACTAATTTGAGAACTTAATTAAAATAATTTTTCTTAATATTTGGAAGTTATGTAATTATTTTAGACCAACCTAAAGGAAGCTCCTTTAATAAAATAATATATATTTATTTACGAATAAACCATTTTTTGTATCATTGAATAATTTGGTCAGTCAAGTTTCTTGTTAGTGAAATCATTTCCATCCCTATCATATACTATCGTATATGGTACATATACAACGATTCAATACGATTTTTTCCAGCTTGTTCTGAACTAAAAATAAATTCGCATTTTATGATAAGAATTCATAAATTTAGCTGCTGTGTAAAAAACCTTGCCCAGCCATTTCCATTTAATATAGAAAATAAAGAATTTAAAGTTGTCTGCAACGACTATGTGATGCTAGGTAGAAATGGAAAACAATTTCCCAATATTGATAAAGTATTTTATATTATATTTGAACCGAAGTCCAATATAAATACTTATAAATGGATATTTTACAGGTCGATATTTTGTTTTTTGTATTTCAGACACATTTTCGTCTCCAAAGCAGTAAGTCTGGACGGGGGCGCGTCTTAATTTTAAAATTTTTTATATTTTAAATTTTAATATATGTACCTACGATGTTTTTCAATATGGTGTAGATACTTGTTGATATACATATAAAATCGAACTTTTCCTCTGAATAAATACATATATAAGTATAGCTTAATTAATGTTGTTTTGAGAGCTAATTTCACTCGGCTGGTGCTTGAAATTACAAGTATACAGTCTTTCTTTTGGTTTAGCATTTCCGTCCTTTATCTAAAAAGCCTTTAATGGTACAGTAATAAAGCCTCATTGATGTTCGTCATGGTGCAATGGTACAAATTTGAAATAAATTCGATCTTTTGCGGTCTTCTTAGTGTCAGGGATGCCAACATGTAAGCAGCCAGATGGTCACGTCAAGATCGTCTGTAAAAACTGTGTAAAAAAGTACACTTCACCATTAACGCAAAGCTGTTGAAATCGCTGTGTGTGCGGAACCTTTTACTCAAAAAACAACTACTCGGTACTTGGTACTTGGTAATCATCCATCGATAAGTTTTTCTCCTCTTTTCTTTCCTGTCGGCTGCTATTTAACACACCGAAATTTGCAGCGCCGAGATGAAAGCTGTTCGACCCCATAAACTAAATCAATTTAGTTATTTCCGTCTCGAGGCAGCTTCTCTGCTGCTCCGCCGGACGAAGAAGATTGCTTTTGAGGAAGAACCGATGAAGTGTCGTAGAGAGTGGTGCTCAGTCGCGGCAATAGTGCTAAAAAGCCCTTGCAATTCTCGTAATTAAATATCTGAAAGTGGCGAACATAAGCGGATAATACCCATCACATGTTTTAGAGGACAAATAACATATTTAGCAGCATTATCTTGATTCAAAAAAAGTTGGCAGCGAAGACAAGATCTCTGTATGGTGTCGGGATAATAACCGTCAGTATTTATTTTTCCTATGTGTTGGGATTTTGTCTGCTTTGTATTGCTTTATACTCGCAAGAAATAAATGTTTGAACACAACAGGCCGCCAATTTATTGAAGGCTAACACACTAATTTGAGGAGTTGAGTTGTGTTTACCCCGAGGATGTCTGCTTGTATGCCTGGATGTATGTATATTCGTATGAATCTTCCCGACAAAGCTTAAGTGCAGTCTTCGTGCTTCTACCTGCAGTATAGTAGAACGCTAAAGAATATTGCCCAGTTGGAATTTCGCTGGGGAGATGAGTTTGGAGATCGTTTTGGCACTTTGAGTTTTTAATTTGCATTCAGTTTCAGATAAATTTGACTTTCCCCAAAACAATTTTGAAGATTGTGAATGATTTTTTAAACAATTTCATATATTTTGTTATATGTTTTTTAGATTAATCAGTCTTATAAGGACCTTAGACTTTACTCATTTTTTTAGAATTAAATAATAAAAACAAAAAATGTAGAAGAACTGAATTACCAACTAAACAAGACACTTGATGTATAAAAATAAATTGAAAAAATTAGATTCTTTATTAAAATCCATTAGAAAAATGCTAAGTACATCCTAGTAAGTTGCAGGGACTCTAAATATTTTTCTTAAGCTTTTTACCACTAGATATCTACCATTCTTCAAACATATTTATAATAAATATTTAAAAAATCCTTTTTATTAAAGATATTCTCTAGATTTTTTATCCACGTTCCCATGTGGAAAAACGCAGCCATATAAGCTGGTGTTGATGATATTATATCCATTTTTATTACTCCAACAATAAAAAGGGGAAAAAGCAGTCGGTCCTAGATGCCATGGATAGTGCACTCGGCGGCCCCAGAGGCGTATTTCCTACTGCCCCTATTAAATGGGCATCGGTCGGCTCAATCGTTAGTGTCGACGAGGTGAGAATGAACATCGTCAGCTCTTTCGCCCAGCTTATATCATTCACACCACAGCCATCGCACCGAATTTAAATCATAACCCATTTCATGACAGCGAAAGAGAGGCTCCCAAGGAGTGAACCTGGGTAAATGATTAAGCCGCCTGGCAGGCCGGCCTCGACCAGAGGAGATCTCTGCTTCCTCCGCGCGGAATCGAAATCAAATTAAACTCGGTGGTGTTTGGTGTTTGGAGAGGAGCTGGAGCTGGGGCGAGCTCGGTGTGCTGGGAGCTGGGTGCTGGGTGCAGGGGCACTGGGTGCTCCTCCTGTTGCGTGTGTGTGAGGACGGAGGAGGAACGCATTGTATATTTTGCAATTTGAACAGCCGCTAGTTGCCGAACACGGACGTTTATAATTCGCAGAGGTGTGTGTGGTGTGGTAAGTATAATAAGAGGTGTGCTCAGACATCAGGCTAACAAACAGGCCGCGCACAAGCAGCGCACAGTAAAAATCACTTCGATGGAAGCCATAATGGCCCGAGCTCCTTTCTACGAACCGAGAAACTGAGATCTGACTACCAATTTAAAAATGCCGCTTTTGACTTGCGAGACAGAGTGGCGGTATTCTGCCGGCCCGGCTCGGCTCGGTCCGGTCCGGTCCAGTCGGTCGGTCGGTCTTTTGGCCTTTTTGGTTGCTTCGATGCTGCTCGTCGGGATGGTCGGTCGATCAAGAAATACCTTTAGATGCTGATGGTGATGGTAGGCTGGTTGTTTTCGCACAATTCGTGGTTAAATACAAAGTAAGCTGTTAGAACCATTTGCTTTCGGCTCCGGTTCGGCATCTCTTTGGGTTTGTTTTTGATTGCCATTTAGAGTCCGCGCATCAAATTGTAATCGAAACAGAAGGACCTACAATAATTAAATGTTTCTCCCTGGGCTAATCGATCTTTTCAGCGGCTATGTAGGTATATCTAAGCCAGCTGGCCTATTTTAGCTTCGTGTAATCACTAGAGGGTATCTCCAAATTGGGCAAGACTCGCCGGCAAGGCACTTAAAAACCCTTTTCAATTTTTTAAGTATAAATATGGTTAATCAGCATCAACACCCGACGACGTCGACTCGAGCTCTCCTCGAGTGCAAACTAGTCTGTGTGTGAAACTAGTTTTTGGTGTTGAAGCTACTTAGCTTGATGCCCAGGCTCGTCGGCTCGCTCGTGTGCTCCACTGACGGATAAGTCGAAGCCGTGGGGGAAAGATACTTCAGCATATATGCATGCACCGCTGGACCGACCTGGCCTTAACAGTCGGCAAGATCGATTGCATGGGAATTTCAGGCGATCAAAGCGAGACGTACCACTTTTCGGCCGAGGACTTCTTTGATACATTGCCCGATAAAGTCCACTCTTCACTCACTCTGCACATTTTCATCTTTCCGCATCTGCTCGGTTTACCTATTTTTAGGGTACTCAAACTCATGGTCCCATTAGCCTCTTACTCCTGACGTTAATTGTTGACAATGGTTGATTTTCGAAGTAAAGAAATTAAAATGTTCCACAATTATTTTGCTTGCCAAATAAGGAGCCTTTGCATTTAAAGCTTCTAAAAGAGTTAACTAGAGTTCTAGAGTTACAAGAGAAAAGAGAATACTGAATTGGATCAACATCGGATATTAATTTGTCCGTCTGTCACTAATCAGTATTCTTAGTTGATCCCTTCTGAAAATCTAGTAAGAAATACCTTCCTTGCTCAACCTACATATAATGCGCTAACAAGAAAGACTTTAGATCCTTATTATAATAAACAAGGAGCCATAAAGATAATGCCAGACTATGGGCCCTGTTTTTTGTCCAAAGGGAGTAATACTCTCTTATATTATAATTTTTTTACAGAGCACTTGCTTTTTTTTCGTCTCTGAAAATTGCTTTATTAGCCGTTGCGCACTTGCCGCGTCGGAGAGCTTGTCGTAAAACATTTTATTCGGGCAAAACATTTTATTGGGCAATAATTCAACCTCGAACAAATACATCTGCTGTTCGTAACTCTTTATAAAAAAAATAGCAAATAATGCCACAGCTAAATTACCTCAATCAAGTGGACACGTGACACTTGCGGTAATAAATTCTCACTGGCGATGCTCAAGTGCTATTGCGGCTCATTAGCTTTCTATGGCAATTGGGTGGCCATAAAGCAATCACCGGGCCTTCCAGATTTCTCCCGAAAACCGCCGGCAACCGCAACCCATCCCCATCCCCCAAAGGATGGAAGGAAATCAGCTAAGCATCCCTTATCGTAAATACCACAGTCATTTTGTTACTACACCATGACGATCCTTTTAGGAAGTGATGTTTTACGCACGGTGTTGATTTATTGTATCATTACTGTTTATGAGTTCGAGCCCCTTTTGGCGATGACTTTGCAATATTTGTGTGTGAGCGCTGAATGAAACTCAAATTAGCTCTTATAAATTATGTATTTGTAAAATGGTTAAAGTCAAGTCAAATTTGTTTAGTGTTCTCAGAAAAAAGGTTGGCATTGTTTGATAAATAGTAACTACTTATTTTTAGGGTTATGGAGTTAGAAAAAATGTTAAAAAATACTTTATATGCCCTAGAAGATGCCTTTGGTTGTTTTATTATATCATTTTGTGTTTTTGATACTGGTAAAAGCAAATATCAGCAGTTTTGGACTAGTGAATTCTAACTTGCTTTATTAAGCTTAAAAGGCCAGAGGGTCTATGTTTTTCCGTCTCTTATGCAGTTTAAGTTAAGAGTATTTAATTTCGACACAATATAATCTCTCATCCCTAATCTTTTCATATAAACTTTTTTATTATTTAAATCGTGTTACTATCGGGTGAATAAACTTTTACTTCTGGCATTCAAAATCACAATCATTTATAGTCGATACGCTTTTGTAATAATTAAATGCTTTTACCCCCTTTTATTTACAGAAACAAATTAATATCCACTAAACTGCTACAAATATCATTAAGTGAGTGTCTTGAGCACACACAAAAACACACACAAAACACACACGTAACAGCACACCAATTTTAGCCGGCCGAAATACAGATGGGCTCGTGACAAAGTACCGATTACTATTCGTTCCGATCACTCTAAGTATTCACAACCTCTGAAAGTTCGCTTTGATCTGTACCGGCAATAACAAAAAACATGATGGTTTTGTTAATGGATTTCTATAAAGGCTTCCGACTGTTAAAGGCCCGACTGGAGGAACACCCGTGGCGATAATTTAAAGCCACTGTCTAAGCCCGCATACCTTTCCATACCCTGGCGTGTGGGGTATGATAGTTTTCTCCGAGTGACTGCTGCACCCAACCTGGGAAACACCAGTGACCGTGGCGAGCATATGGATTAATGAATATCTGGTTAAATAGTATTCTATAAATTTCAGGTGAGTTAGAGCCAGTTTTTTCTACACAAACTACTTGCATCCTGTATATACATATATATTACTATTTTATGTGCGATTTCATACCATATTTATCTTACCTGCCAAGTTCCTTTAGCGCAAACACGTTTGTGATCATTTTTTAAGGCAAGTTAAATTCAGGTATAGGTGTGTATGCATACTACATACTGTTTATAAGTATTCCTGCAAGCGAATTAAGTGTATCGAATTTTATGATTTCAACAGAGACCAGACCCTTTTTCGTGCCTGTAATTTAATTCTCTCCACCGATCTGTTTTATTTGGTTTCCAAACGTCTTTTAAGTAGCATGAGCGATTATGCAAATGAGCCTTGTTTGGCTTTGAACTACCAAAGGACTAAGAATTCAGATTATTTTGTGGGGCTTATTTAATAGAAACAATTGTTCTACTCATGTGGAATAGCTAATCGGTAGCTGAATAAATGCATATGTATTTGTATATACCTCATTTGAATGAAAGCAATAATTCATATAATAAGTCATACGTTTCGACCACAGAATACCCCGCCCTTGGATCATCGCATATGTTTTAGCTGGTAAAATATTGTTAGTTATTTGATAATCAATCAAATAAAATTTTGTTCTTAAATAATAAATTAACTAATAGTAATACTAATTTAAATTAAAAATGTTAAAGAAATCAAATTGTATTTAAACAGTAGTTTTTCGGTCCACAGTCCAAACAATATTTTCCAAATTTCCCTTTCCCATTGTACAATTTTCTGCACACTCTTCAATGATTTCCAATGATTACTATTTATTTAAGATTTTCAAAATCATTTTCAAATGACTGAAAATAGTAGTTACGTAAACAACAATGACAGAACTCACAGACCATTAATTACATTTGAGCATGTTACGTTTTGTAACTAATTATTACAGCATAATTCTTCTCGCAGCTGGAGCTGAAAGTAAAGATTTTGTACGCCTTTCATGTTGCCGCTAATCTTCAGTTTCCACTAATTTGACTAAAGCAAATATAATTAAATCAGGTAAAACTGCTAGTTTTGTATGTTCCGACGGGTCGCGGTACAACTATAAAGATTTATTTTTCGTCTAATGAGAAGTGAGAATGATTAAATTTGAAAGAGTGAAGGCATGCAGGGTGCAGGCATACTTGAAATTTGAATTACTTTTTTTAATGAATTATGTATATTTAACGCGATGTATAGATGAAACGGCCATTTACAATTTGAAGTACATAATCACCAAAATATTTTAATAACAATTTTCCTCAATAAACCAAAGGTTTGGAGTAGGGATGTACATCTATCGAGAGGAAAAGTCTTAAGCACTCGCTGTATGTCAGAGCCAAAGAAAAATGATAAGTTTGGAACATTTAAAATCGATCCATTTTCTTTTACAGTTTTACATTATCCTCTATATTACCGATCATTCTTGTTCTAGCTAAATGATATAGTCGTCAAATCTGGCCCACTTCCACTTATATATTAATGAGAATAGAAAGAAGACTATCATTTATTTGGATCCAAAACCGAGGGAACAGACGGAGGAACTGACAGACGAATATGGCTAGGTTCCCAGAGTCACAATCGATAATACCTTTCTTTCTATAATGTTAAAGGGATAATGGGAGAATAACTATATTTTTTGCAATAGATCTAGTTGTATGCATGTACTTCTCCTCTGCATAGATACCAGGGATCGCAAATAAGAGTAATGAGAAAAATAAAAGTTACAACCAAAAAATTGCGCTGAAGAGATGAAAAAATGGGGTATACCATATTTTTTCAAGGAGTTTTCAAAATCAATATAAACTTTTATTACCAATTTTTATTTCCTAATTGCGTTTTAACTCTTATTTTCAATTATTAATAAAAAAGTTGTAGAATAATTATTATTTTCAATTTTTTAAATATTAATT
>JAEIHY010001885.1:0-13689 GCA_018904565.1 Drosophila tsacasi
TCTCTCTCTCTCTCTCTCTCTCTCTGTCTCTCTCTCTCTCTCTCTCTTATTATAAATATAAAATGATTGCACGGCTGGAGCGATAGAAAACTGTTATATATAATAGAGATATATACATTTTTAATTAAATATTTAACAACAGACATAATTTCTTGCGTTTTATTTGCAAAGTTTAAAATTTATTCTCTTAACTAATTTGTTAAAATAATAAATAATCTATCAATTAACTAATTTATTTATACATTTTTCTATTTATATATTTATATATTTATTGATTTATTTATTTATTGATTTATTTATTTATTGATATATTTATTAATTTGTTTATTTATTTATGAAACAAAACAAAACCCGTTTAGTTTTTAATTAAAAAATTATCCGTATTTTAGCTACTTTTTAAGCCAAGTGCACTGAGGAGGGCTTCGGGGGTGTGGAAAAACAGACGCCGAGCGATATGAAAAGCGTAGCCGAACGACAAAAACAACAAACAGTGCAGGAAGCGTTCGTAGAAGTGCGGTGGGGGTGCGGTGGGATGGAGAGTGGAGGAGGTGGAAGCGTGTGCGTATGCATTTGACGCTGCCAACGCGTCGCCGCTGATTGTTTATTTTTTTTCTTGTTTTTTTTTTTTGTATTATTTTTGTTGTTGTCGCATTACATAAGCCGCATATCGTTTCCGCCACAGCGCCCACACAAACACACCCCCACAGTGGGGTCAAAAGGTGATCGACGAAAAATACAAAAAAAAAACAAGCAATAATATAAAGAAAACTAAAAAAAAAAATAAATTATTACTAAAAAAATGCATTTCTAGTTTCCAAAATTTGTTTATTTTGGAAAACTAACACAATTTCCTTATACATTTCTTCGTCTTCACTTGGAAACTGCAAAATCTAAATAAATAAATATTTTATGTTGCTAAAAACCCTGCGTATGCCGCCCACTGTGCGTAGGGAAGGAGGAAGGAGAAAGGAGGTGGGAGAAGAGCCAGAAGAACTTGTGTTGCATTCTCCTTTCTCGCATTCCCGCACTCGTGCTCTCCTCCTTTCTCGTTTTATCCCTCTCTTGTTCTCTCTCTCTCTCTCTCTGTCCCTCTTTTGTGCACTCGTTCGCCGCGCTGTGTTCTCGTTTTCGTTCGCACACTCTCGCCCTCTTGCTCGCACCCACTGCCGATCGCATTGCGCATTGCGTTGCGCATCAGAACAACGTTCGACCTTGACAGTGAAAATTCAATGGCAGCGAAGCCGCCGTTGCTGCTGCTGTTGCTGCAGCGACGCTGGCAGCGACGCGTTTGCAATTGACGAGTACAAATTGTTGTTGTAAATATATGCATACAGACAGACATATAAACAAACACATATGTATATATATAGACAGGAGTCCAACGCACAAGAGCACACACACACACTCACACACACACATCAATCGAATGATACAGTGAGCGATCCGTTAGTTTTTGGCGACTTTTCAAGCTTTCATATGTGCATAGTTCTTAGTGTTCATATTTCCCTTTTTCTTGCAGGGACTTTTGCAACATTCTATATTCTATAATTTATCCTGATTTTTGGGGAAACTTTCTAGGCATTCATTCCAAGCGTTCATTGCATATCTTATTAATTCTTATAGGAATTTTCCCAATGTTCTTTCCACCTTAATTCTGATATCTGCGGGAACTTTCCAAACATTTTTTTAAAAACTTATTAATGCTAGATTTATTTCCTTTTTTTCAGAAACTTTCTAAAAATTTAATTTACATTATAATTTACATTATAAGAAATTTGTATTAAAGGGACTGTGAAAACATTAATTTTATGGCATTTCTTCAGTTATTTTTCAGGGACTTTTCAAGATAATATTTTACAAGCTATATTTATATATATTTTTTTTTAAGATATATAATATATATCCGTCCCTTGAAGCTTGTACTATATTTTAATATGTTAGTTTACTTTATCTATTCTAACATTTAATAAAATAAAAAGAATAAAATAAATATTAATACGTATACGTAATGTCAAAATATTTCAAAAATATTACGTATACGTAAAAATGTATTATGAAGAATAAAAAAATTATAAAGAAATTTGAAATAATTTTATTATTAAATATAGAATTTTAAATTATGTCCAAAATTGGTATTAGCAACAATCACTGTATGCCCTGTACATGTATGTACATGTATGTACATGTATGTTCCTGTGCTAGTTTTTGCACATTGTAGAATTCAAACATTTTGCGTATGTTCCCGTCTGAATGACCGATTGTTTGTTATTTTTATTCTATGTTTTTTTTTTCGTTTTCCTTTTTTTGTTGGTTGAATTTGTTGTTTTTTGATTTTGTTGCTTTGGCATTTTGTTGTTGTTTTAGGTGCATTCGCCGCACACGACCTTGAACATCGGTAGTTTTGTCTTTTTTCCCCTTTTTTTGTTTCTTCTCGCAATTGGCAACGTGCGCACATAAAATAAACAAACACAGAGAGAGAGAGAGAGAGAGAGAGGGGCACATGTATGTATGTATGTATGTGTATTGGTATACATACACATACATATATCTGTATATATCTGTATATAGAGCGGATCATGTAAATATCTATTTACTTAGAAGTCCTATAATTTGACTCTTTTTAGGGAGAATCGAGAAAGATCGGTATTGAAACTATTGTTTTATTCCTATTAAAATCTTGTAAATTAATTTTAGCTTAAAAATCTATTTATTTTGTGTTGCAAATTTATTTAAAACAATTTTTTTAAGTAAATATTTAATAGAGAATAAGGAATATATCTCTTACACTCACAAATGTTGTTTATTGATTATTTAGTGATATAAAATTATATTTATATATTTATATTTCTCTGTCTCTCTACCTCTCTTATTATAAATATAAAATGTTTACACGGCTGGAGCGGAAGAAAACTTGTATGTATAATAGAGAGATAAAATAATCCCATAAATTATTCTGGGGTATTTAATAAAATTAAATTAAATTTCTCTTATTCTGAGAAGCTTAATCCTTTGATCACAATATTCCATTAATACCCCTTTTTGCTCCCTGTGTATCTACACATACATATGTAGGTAGTACGTGTACCATGATGCACCTTGTGAATCGTATGTATTTTCGTTATTTTTGCGCAACTAAGCGAAAAAAGAGAAATAAAGAGTTAAAGAAATAGAAAAGAATGAACCGTACCGCGCATTTGTGTGAAAATTGTGTTTGGCAATGAAAATGCTTTGGCCATTGGCTCTTAGCAACATTTTTACGTGCGAGATTCGAATTCGCTTTTGTTTTTGCTGATTTCGCTAAGAAAATTTCAACAATTTCTGCACTTTCTTTTGTTTGCCACCAAACAGTTTGAAAGTGCCAGCGGTGGGGCAGCAGGAGGAGGAGGAAGAGGAGAAGGTGGGGCTGTGGGCGGGAGGTTTGGTAGTGGTGACTGTTGTTGGCAACACAGTTGCCTTGGGTTAAGCTTTCAAGGGCACGCGCGTGCAATTCGCTTGAGAGTTTCGGGTTATAAAAAATGGAGTTGGTCTGTGTGATCACATACAATAATCTATTTTCGAATTAGAACATACAAAATATTGTCAATATAATTTTTTTTTATATTAATATAGTGTTGTTACTAATACAAAATAACACTTGCCTAAAATTCATTTAAAAATAAGAAAGAAAATTATATTCAAACTATTATTATTATTAAAACATGTTAAAAACTTGTTAAAACATGTTAAAAACTTGTTAAAACATGCTAAAAATTATTAAAACCAACCCATTAGGCATAAAATAAAACTAAAATTAACACACAAAAAAAAGGAGTATAAAGCACACTCCAAATTATTAAGAAACAATTTAAAATTAATTTAAAATTAATTTAAAATATTTTTAAATATTACTCTAATTAACATTAAATTCCCTTTTCTTATTGTTCTGTTCCGATATACCCTGGCTCTCTATCCCGCTCACTCACACCTCCTCCTTCTCTTTCGCACGCGTTTGGCCTTGCACTTACGCCGCTGCGTTCCGCTGCCGCCGCCGCTGCTGACGCCACGCTCTGCACTTCCGCACACACGACAAAAAAAGTAGAGAGAAGAAACCGACGAACGAACAGCTGACGAAGCGTGGCAGCAAAGTGCCACCGCTCGCTCTCTCTCTCTCTCTATCGCTCGCGCTTTTGCCCTCCGTCTCTGTTTATCAGTAGTCTCCTCTCGCTTGCTCTACATCTCGTCGTGGCAGCGAGTGCAGCGAAAAGTGAAAAGTTTGCGAAAAGAATGTTAGAATCAGTGGTGCTGCCTTTGAGGGCAGCGGTAAAGCTAGAAAGCTGCGAGATCACTTCAAGATCGCTTGGGAAAATCGGTGTATTATCTATTTTGGATAATAGAGAGTTTTTTAGAGTTATTCTTAAGTTTTAATATCTGGATACTTTCTTTTTTTTACAGTTTATCCTTCCATATTAGTAATTATAGAGATAAGCTTTTACATTTTGTGATTATATTTAGAAGCTTAGATTTAATAAAAGAAAAAATAGTTCGTATAAGATTTACATAGCATAAATTATGTTCATTAAGCTTTATATATTTATGTATATATTATTAGTTTTATTCTAATTATATATTATAATGAGGCTTCTTAAATATGTAATAAGGCTTTAGTGTATTCAAAGTAGCTGTTTATTTTTGAACAATCCAGGAAAAAAAAGATAGAAGCTCTATTTTACCCACAAAAACTTTATATATAAATATATATACTGATCTTTGGTCAGAAATCTCATAATAAAATATCCCTTAAAGACAAACCATATAAATATTAAATTTTTTTATAGAAATTTATATAAATAATTCTTATATTTGGGAAAATTTTAATAATTATTCCTTATATAAATATAAAACATAAATATTGAAATAAATTTGGCTAATCCTTAGCCTATATCCGCTGTTCGAAATCACTGGCGATTTGGCATCTCCGTTGCTTGGTAGAACGTAGAGCTCTCGGCGGCCTGCAGCTGCGTTTGCTGTCGACGTCGCCGTCGCTGCCCATCGTCAATTTTTATTTTATTTATTTCGTTGTTGTTGCTGCTGCTGCTGCTGCTGGGTGCTTTTGTTGTTGCTGCGGGCTGCAGCGGCGTGAGAGTGTGTGCATTTCGTAGTTGTTGTTGCTGTAGTTTTTGTATTTTTTTTTTATTTTTTGCTCTATCGTTACTCGTTTTCATTTCGCCTGCTGCTGCGGTTTCAGTTGTCATTTTACTACAGCCGCTGTTAGTTAGTTATTTGTGTGCGTCGTCGTCGTCTCGTCGGGCTTTCCGCAGAGCGAAACGGAGTTTGGGAGCCGCCACACGACGAAAATTGCAGCAGCGGCAGCCGGAAAAGTAACGAAAGGCGGCAAAGGCCCAAGCAGGAGCAGCGACAGGCAGGAGCATCCTTGCTCGAAAAAAACAATGTGTTAATAATTTGATTTAATTTTTTATTTTTTTTTTATACAATTTTATTTTATTTTTTGTTTTGTTTTTTTTTTTTTCCTGCGTTATGCCATTCTGTAGTGCCGTTGCAGTTTTTCCTGCCCGTTTTCAGTCGCTATCGCGATCTTCTCAAGGCTGCACGCGTTTTCCGCTGACGCCGCTGCTCGCGCCGCTGCCCTGCGTCGCGTCGTCATCGCGTCTGTGTCGCGTCTACGTGTTCAAAGGCAGAAATTCCTTTTAGTTCGTGCCATTTTTCGCCTTCATAATACCCCCAAAGCCCTCATTTATTTGAAATTTTTCCTGAACGCGCTACGTTTCTAATTCGTTAATTTATTGTTTATTTCCCTTTTTTTTTTTTTGTGTTTTGTGAAAAAGAAAGAGAAAATTAACGCCACGTTTGAAGTGCATGCATGAGAGGCATATGTAAAGTTCAAGGAAGTCCACGAAAGGCCAACACATGTATTGAAAAGGAAATCAAATAGTTCCAAAAATTATTGAAAAGATAAAAGGAAATAATAAGAAATTATCAAGAAAATACTGCAGAAAATATTATCAAAATAATAGAAATAATCAAAATATAAACCAAATAAATAAAAATCAACAAGAGACGGATTTTAGGTTTCTGTTGGAGAGACTCTCATATTTTTCCCTCTATCGCCCGCCGCTGCCTGCTGCATACAGCAAACAGGGTGAGTCAAAGCGGACGCTCACATGGCGTATACGCGATGCGTCAAGCATACGCAGTGTGGGCAATGTGTGTGTGGCAGAATCGGAATTATGTAAGGATCTTATGAAAAGTCGGGGAGAATTAAGAGATTAATATTAATAATATTATAAATAATATTAAAGAATGATGAATGAATCGAAAAAAACTAAAAGATTCTTTTTAAAATAATATTTAATAGAAAAGTAAAAGATTTCTTATTGATTTATTTCAAAGAAGGAATACAATAAGAGATTAGTAATTTATTTATTTTAAATAATGAATAAAGTAGCAGATTTCTAACCTGTTTATATTAATTATTTGAATAATTAAAAGACTTCATATAAGTTAATATCTATGAATGGAAATAATAAGGGATTTGTATTTAATTCACTGAATTAATGAACATTTTAGGACATTTCTTATTAATTTGATTAATGAGTACAAATTAAGGTATTTGTTATTATTATTTATTATTCAATTTACACAAATGAATTAATTAATTAATTAATTCAAAATTATTGAAACAAAAAGTAAAGAAATTTAATTATAACTAATAATATTAATGCATTATTATTATTGAACTTTGCTCAAATTGAAATGGTATTTTATAATATTTTATTTCTTTCATTTCTGCTTTACTGATATTAATAACAATTCCAGTATGAATTTTATTGTTTATATATATAAGTATAAACTATTATATATATTATATTAATATAAATATAATATTCATATAAATATTAATGAATTTGCATTGCTTTTGAGGTATTATTGACATATAAAACACGTGTTATATATTTCATTTATAAATAATAAGAATTATAATTATGCCTTCTGCCATTTTCCTCACCCTTTTCACTACACTTGTATTATATATTATATTATATTATATTATATTATATTATATATCATTCCTGCATAATATATATTATCTTTTCCTAGTACTCTCTCTGTTATAATCGAAAAGCGTTTTGTATGGCAGACTGACTGTCGTGGCTGCTAAAGCCAAAAATGCCTTGAACTGTTGCTCAAATTCCTCGTTTTTCTTTTCTCTTCTTTTTTTTTATATTCCGATTTACTTGTTCTTTTTTCTTTTTCTTGTTGTACTTTTTGCTAATATTATTATTATTATTATTATTCTTATTGCCGGCTTTGCCGCGGTCTCTTTATCAGTCATTTGCTCGTGTATTATCAGTCTAAGAGCCGTAAAACAAAAGCAAAAAGAGGGCAAAAGAAATTGAAAACGCCTGAAATTCAATTGGGAACAAGAAAAAGAAATTCGCCTCGAGTTGCATGTATGCAAGTGTTGCTGTGATAAGGTGAAGGCAAAGTGCGCTCGTGTGGGAGGCGGTGGGTGGTGGGTGCTGTGTGCTTCGGGGTGTTTCGGTGGCCAAGGGCACACGGCATGCGTGTGTGATAAGGGGCGAGCCAGCGGCGATAGATCAGGTGAATATGATGTGAGTGAGTGTGAGTGCTGTGGCTCATATAACATTAAACACTGCGTTTCTTTTCTAGCTTATTTACTTATTTTACGCCATATAAACACGTCCCCGCAATCTCCAAGGGAGTGGGCGGGAGTAGAGCTTCTCCAATTATTCACTGGAAATCTCTTCTTTAGAGCTTCTCCAATTATTCACTGGAAATCCGGTATTGAAATTGAATATTTACACAAACAATTGATTCCTTGTAAAGCCTGAGTTCATTTGTTTGTAGTTTCATATTTCGGTTAGTAAGGTTGTTTTCTATAAAATTCCTAGAAAAGGTAATTAAACAACCTTCTTTTAACAAAAGCAAAATTACTTAAGCATATTTAGATAGAATATTAAGATTTAATCGTATTTCGAACTAAAATAATAACGAAAGTAAAAAAAAAACCTATTTACGCATATTTAATTTTATTTTCTAAGTATTTTAGGGTATATATAAGTATATTAGGGCTTTTACCCATAATTAGTGCGATTTTTAAAGCATTTACCCATATTTCAAATGCAGATTTATTAAACCTAATCAAAACTAGCACAGAAAAGCTTTCCGAATTGAAAATAATGCATTTTTTTTGCTTAGTTTTCATGATCTAAGTGCAAGCTGCAAGGGCATACAAATATCGGTTTCTTTCTTGTTTATATTATTTTTATGATATATTTTCATATATTATTCGATTTTTTAAATTTTAACTCAAATTTATTTTATTTTTTAACAATATAAACATTTTCCAGGGATATGCATATGGATTTTGGTATTTCTAATTTGATTTTCTTTGATTTTCATAGCCTCTTCTGCCGTGTTCTTTTTCAATTCTTTTTCTTGCATGTTCTTTCTTTTTCCTTTTGTTTTTTTTTTTGTTTTTAATTTTTTTACTGATTTTTTTAAACTTAGTTTTTACGTTTTTGCTCTGCTTAATGCAGCGCAACGAATTGCGGCGAGCGGCAAAAAAGCTTTTCATCAGCCCACAGGCCCCGCAGCCGTCAAACAGCAACAACAACAACAACAATTGGCACAACAACACACCCATAGACACACACACACACATACACTTGTGCACACACTTACAGCCACAACAGGAGCAGCGAAAAACATTTTCCCACGATTTAAAAACGGCGCAAACGGCAACGTTGACGTTCGTCACCTACAGAGAGGAAAAACCACCGCCCTCACCATCAGTTGGCCTCACCCACTCCTCCTCCTCCTCTCCCAACCCCTCTTCCTCCTTCCTCCTCCATTTTCATCTCAAATGCCGACCAGACGCCTTTCAATTCTTTTCGAGCCGCTTCCCTTTTCCTTTTAGGTTTTTCTTTTTTTTTTTAGTTTGATATTATTTTTTAGTCCAATCTCTTTTGCAATTTTGATTTGCATTTCCTTAAGGCCTAAAATATGCAATTTGTTATTATGGTTTGAGTTTTAGTTAGAAGAATTATTTTAATTAAAAGCGTACGAACTTTTAAGAAATATTTTAAAGGGTGATCTTTAATGTTGTATTTATTTATAATTTCTTTCTTTGTTTAGAAATAGTATTAAAATCATTAAGCAAGTGAATTTGATGCTTTTCAAATCATTATTTTTCTAATGCTTCCTTATATGTTGTGTTAATAACATTTATTTCGGCAAATAATTATGGAAAATACACATTTTGTAAAGTATATATTTGGTTAATTAACCTGATTTAATGTAGTAATTAATTTCTTGTTTAAAAACTTTGATTTATTGAGTCTTCTTTCTTACATTTTCTTTGCTAATTACATCAAAAGCCTTAAAGCTTCTTAAATATGGCCCCTAAAAAATGGTTGTTACTACCTGCAATTAATGCTTATTAATCCGGATTAATGCCGATTTATTTCTGATTAAATTTGCGGCGTAAACAGTTTCCTATGAAGCTTTCCACACTCTACCCTCCCAGCACCCTCTTGGCTCGCCGTCATTCGTCATTCGCCGCTTGGCGTCGTTGGGTGTGGGAAAGTGGGCGGAGCAGCAAAAAAGAAGGAAAAAAAAAAAAACAGTACTGTAACCCATGTTTTGTTGGTGTTTCATTTGTTTCCCTTTCTCCTCCCGCATTTTCCCCCAGCCCCCTTTTATAGCTCGTGTGTCGGCTCTTCGTGTTTCGTTTGTTTGCTGGCTTTTCCCCTACCCCAATTTGCCGTGTGTTTAGTTGTAATTGCATTTGTACAACACCGGCAGCAACAACAATTGCAGCTGGGTCAAAGCAAATACAAATATACAAATATATATATATATGGACATATGTATAGAGTATAATAGTGCACATATAGAAATGGCTGTTACCTTCGCCATGCGACACGCGCTTAAATTGAATTGGATCATATCTTTTTTCCCATTTGTGCGGCGTGAGTAAATTGCAGGCCACGCCTTTATATGCATTTGCCATTCGCCCTTCCTTTCTCTGTCCCTCTATCTGTCTCTTTCTTTATTTCTCCAGGCTGGTCACACTTTTTGTGAGCCACAAAATAAATTGCATTGAAAATTGCATTGAAAAATAAGCGAAAGAAAAGTGATTTTTCTTGGCTTGCAGCTGGCCCTGAAATGTCCATTAGTTCATTAGCCACAATTGACTGCCGACAGGAGATACTCTTAAAGGGGGGTCTCTTTGCACATTGAAAACAGTTGGAAACACTATTAAAATTGATCTATTTTTAAGCTAATACTTAAATAATTTAGGGTCTATTTTTAATGGTAATTAAAGAGATCTATATGGTTTGAAGAGAGAAAATTGTCAAAGGGTTTTGTTATCTATTGTAACTTGAACTCTAGCTTATAATATATAAATTATTAAGGATTTCAAGTTTTTTATTATTTAATATTAGTTAAAATTAATGCCTTAAAATATTACTTATTCAATTTTATAAATTTTATTCAATCAATAGCATTTTACATAATTTTATTAGCACTGACCCAAGGGCGGCAAGTCCCGGGCAAGTCTCCTGTAAAGTTTCTCTTATAGAACTTTTTTATGTTTGTTTTTTTGTTGTTGTTGTATTATTGTTGTTGTAGCTGTTATTTCTACTGCTGCTTTTGTTGTCATTATGAATGAGTTTAATCAATTTCGCAGAGCGGAAAAGCGGAAAAGAGAAGGCCATTGTGGTTGGCCGCTGGGCGCTGACAGGTCGCAAGTGTTTGCACTTGACTCAGCACCATTGGGCCTATTGTGTCCGTTCTTGGCACTTCCATTCACTCGAATCAGGGATGTGTGCAACAATAGATAAATATCGATATATATTGAACCAAATAAATCTTAAATTTACATATTGAAAGACTTCAATTTAAAATTTGTGATCGACTTTGAAACTAAATAAATCTTTTGATAGGCACTTCCATTCGCTCGAATTAGGGATGTTAGCTAGAAACAGTTAAAAAGCGATTTGTATCGAAACATCGATACCAAATATCGACTTGAATTCTTCAAATACTTGTAGAATAATATCGATTTATAATATCTTATAAACTCTGGCATACAATTATAGAAATCTCGAATATTTTTATTCGAAATATATCGATTTTTTTCAGAGGATTATTTTTGTAAATATCTCGTACAAAATATTTAATATATAAGGTCTATTTATACGAATTATATTCAAAATATAGCTTATTACTATGTTATATATCTTGATTTTATATCAACGATTGTTATCTATCGATAATTAGTGTCATATCTAAAGCTCTGGCAGTGCCAACTCCCAGTCCGATTGCAATTCCGATTCTGAACTGAATCGCAGCTTAATTGCAGGCCAACACACATGTGGTTACAACACACACCGACTGGCCATTATCTTGGGGTCCGCGGTATAAAGACCCGGCCAAGAGATTGCAGTTTCTTTGGTTATGGTTCAAGTTCTGGTCTCGATTCTTGAATCTCGTATCTCGAACCTCTCGACTGTATATTGGCTTTGTCGGAACCCGCTGATTGATTGTCTATTAATAAGAGTTGCCATTTTCCATCTTCCATGTTTGCCTGCAAACTGAAATTAATTTTTTCCCCATTCTTTTTTTCTTTGCAGGTGAGTTCTGTTCTGTTCTTCTGTGTGTGGAAATCTCACTAATCGAATGTGTAATTTGGGTAAGCCTGGGAATCAAGCCAAGATATGATATAAAATAGTTATAAGTTAGTTCTGAGTTGAATTCTTATTTAAATTTTTTAATATTTTCATAGTTAGTTAAAAAACCAACCTGAATCCTCATTAATTCCGCCAAAGGATAAGCTTTTCCCACCAAAATTAACTTTTATGCCGAATTTCTGGCAGCTGCAAATTGTTCTTTGAATTTCGCGCGTGCCAAAAATAAATTTCAACCAAAAATATAAAAAAGAGTCGAAAGGGAATATAGAAAAATAATAAGAACTGTATAGAGGGGACCCTGTTTTTTTGAGGATATTACCTGCTGACTTCTGTTTCGTTTTTTTTTTTTTTTTTTGTTTTGTTTTGAGGGAACCCTTGTCTTGTCTCTTCTCGTCTCATTGCCTTTGGCAGCTGTTTGTTGACCCAAATTTCTTAACCGAAGATTTCTATCAGTTTGGAAGGAAGGGTATGAGTAAATGAGTGAGAGGAAGGGTAGCTTTGAGTGTGAGTAAATGAAGGCCCTTGGCCGCAGGCAGGACAACCCTTTTTCGTTGGCTTTCAGTGTGGGTCTAGTGAAAGTTGCCGCCTTGACGCGTGGCAGAAGAAAGCGAGAGCCAGCTGGTGGGTTAACTGTTAAAGGGCACCGTTAGGTTCCTAAGTTCCACAGGTGAAAGTGCTTTCTACCCAATCAAGATCGGTCTCTATAATGAAAGGAAATGGAAAAAGGCAAGGATAATGGTTCTATATCGTTTAATATATCTAGCAGTCTACCGTTAGGGTTGGCCAGTGAAAGTAATGGGAATATATAACGCAGATGTTTCGTTAGTTAACAAAGCTCTTTAGGTACTTTCTAAAAAAAAAATACTATTCATATGGTTGCGAGTCTTAACAAGAAAGTAATATTATATATAGGAAATGCTAAGATTTCCACTGTTCTATCCTAGAGTTGAGAATTATAAGTGGGCCCTCTTTGCCCACTTTGCCACCGTTTCATTCCGCAGTTCCCCGCTCTAGCAGTGATTAAGCATGTCTCGTTTTGCAAGAGTGCCAAATTGTTCTATTCCCCAGATAACCGTTATGTGCCAGCACATTCCAATGCCATTGCGTTCCATTCCATTCCAATTTAGCGCGGACATGTTAAAAGCATTAATCAATCATATGATATATGTATGGTACTTGGCTGGAAATATGTTTCTGCCTTGATCTGGGGCGTTATCTGGCCTAATGAAGCATAATTTGTTTCCGAACTCGATCGGGGTCTAGAAAGAGTGAGAGAGGGAGAGCTCTAGAGAGAGAGAGAGAGCTAGGGAGATCACTTGAGAGAGAGGGCACCTGAAGATAGAGATAGCTAGATGCACACAGAGAGAGAGAGGAGCCCACGAGGACGATTCATCTTTTAATTACCGCGTTGAAAGCCAGCATTTTTCATCGCCCCATCGATAGGCCCCACCCCCCTCTTGCTCTGGCCCTCCTTCCATGGAGGCTAAGCTACCATGGTTAACCCACGCATGCCTGAGCAATTTAGTGTGTTAAGGCTTTTGCACTAAAATAAATCTACGGCGATTTGTTTGTTTGCACAAGCTGCCGGCTGCATCTCTCCCTGCCTCTGCCCCTGCTCCTCCACCTGGACAAAATGGGTGTATCGCCTGCTCCCCTCCTTTTCTTCCCCTCTATCTCTCTCTCACTCTCTCTCTCACTCTATGCCGTTAACTGCCCGCGGGGCCTACACTAAATATAACAGTCTCTCTCTCTTTCTCTCCCGTTCCCTCTCTCTCTCTTGCTCGCTCCTGCCTTCATTTAAACACCTGACCCCCCGCCGCCCCTGGGACTGGGTGTTATTTATCATAAAAAATTGCTCAGATTTGTTTTGCGACGGGCAAAGACATGACGCTCATTTGTTAGAGCAGAGCAACGGCCACGGCAACGAAGCTTTCTCTCAGCTGCAGCAAGGAGTTGGCTTTTCCGCCAGAAT
>JAEIHY010001890.1:0-13623 GCA_018904565.1 Drosophila tsacasi
AGCAGTAAACTTGTTTAATTCCAATTAATAAAATTTATAAAAAAAAAAAAAAAAAAAAAAGTTATTACGAATGAATATCTATCAAATATGATATATATACCAAATTTCAAATCCCTGCCAATCTATTCAAAGACAAAAGACAACACTATATCTATATATATAATATTATAGAAAATTCTACTCACATAACCAATTCATGCGCTCCGTGTACTCGACCTTGCGCTTGAGATCCTTGACCAGGGCGCGAAAGTCGTCGTCGTTGAAGTGGCACTGGATGATCGTGTTGTTCAGCTGCAGGATGCTGTACTCGTTGTTGCCATTGTTCCCATTCCCGTTCCCATTCCCGTTCCCGTTCCCATTGCCGTTCCCATTATTCGAGGCAGCCGCCATGGCCATGGCATCCCTGGCTCCATTTAGCGCATTCGACTCGATATCGGTGGCACTGGCCCTCAGCTTGTTGTGGCCAATGCCCAGTCCAGTTCCTGCTCCTCCTCCTCCGCCTCCGCTTATGCCTATGCCTATGCCATCACCATCCACATTGCTGCAGGACTTGCTCAGTATGATGGTGGCCCTGTTGGCTATCGAATTGGCGGCCAGCAGATGCTCTCCGGCTGCCCCACAGCTGCCCCGATGGAAGGGCAAGGCCTTGCCGGCGGCCGCGGCACAATTGTTGTTCTTCAGCGTGATGCAGTGCAGCTGATTCTGGAGGGCTGCCTGGACTGCGGAGCAGTCACTGGCCCGCCGCCGGCGCGGATTATCGCCGGCATCGGGTGCGGTCAAAGCCAAGTGTTGCAGCGAGTGTTGCTGGTGTGGCTGCTTCTGCTGAATCTGCTGCTGCTGGTTGCTACTTGGATTATTGATACTTGGCTGCGGCTGGTTGTTGGCCACCGCTCCGCCTCCTAATCCTCCTACTCCTCCGGTAACGGAAACGGAAACGGATCCGGAGCTGGAGGCTATGGGAGTAACTGGTGGCTGCTGCTGCTGCTGTGGGTCGCTGGTGGCCACACTGCTGGCCATATTCGACATGGATGTGGACATGTTGTTGTTGTTCTGTATGCTGTTGCAATTGTTGTTGTTATTGTTATTATTATTGTTATTATTGTTGGTGGTGGTGGTGGTTGTGGTTGTATCGCTCGCCGTCAGCTGTAGACTGCAGCTGGGCGGCACCTGCTGCTGCTGCTGCTGTTGCCTGAGGCGATGCTGCTGCTCCTGATCCTCGTAAAACTGTATGAGCAACTCCTCTAGCAGGGCTATCGGTGAGTTGGAGCAAAAGGATTGCGAGGCGCTGGCCGAGACCGAAACGGAACCGGAAACAGTGGCCGTGCCGCTAAGGTTGGAGCTGCTCGAGGATTTGCGTCGCACCGTGGTGGATGTGGTGGTCACGGCAATAACGGGTTGTGCCTGCTGTGGCTCTCCTTCCTCCAGCTCCAGCTCCAGCTCCTCCTCCTCCTCGTCCTCCTCCTCCTCCTGATCCAGGTATTTTTCTGCTAGCTGCTGCTCCGGCTCAACCTGATCGTGCTCCTCCAGTTCACTGCTGCTCACCGCCTCTATGCTGTTGTTGCTACTGCAACTGGCACAATCTGGTCCTGCTCCTGTTCCTCCTCCTCCTCCTCCTCCTCCTGCGCCTATTCCTCCTACTGTTACTGCTCCTCCTGCTAGCGCTGCCAGGGGCCCCGCTATGGCCGCCGTGGCCGCTGCCAATACAATGGCCCTCTGGTGCTCCTTGCCCGGATCAAAGATCGAGTGGCGCAGCAGGATCTCCTGCAGCTGTCGCCGCTGCCTCCTGGCACTGTAGGGATTCACCAGGCGAAAGTCGCCGTAAAATTTGGACAAATAACGCACCCGTGATGCAATGTAACCGATCTTGCGCAGCAATCGCACATCCGCCTGCTGCAATTGCAGTTGCAACTGTTGGTGTTGGTGTTGGTGCTGATGTTGGTGTTCCTGGTGGCCACTGCGCTGCAGTGCTGCATGGCCACTGGTGCTGCTGCTTAGGGAGGAGCCCTCCTGGATCTCCACGTACTCGCACTCCTCGCTATCCTCGCTCTCCACCGGGCTGCTGTCCTCGATGTCGCTGGTGGTGGTGGTGGTGGTGGCGAGTAGCAAGGCTGCTGCTGCTGCTGCTGTTGCTTCTACTGCTGTGACTCCACCTGCTGCTCCCGTGGTCACTGTGCTTGTTGCTGTACCGCCTCCTCCGCCGCCGCCGGCTATAACCGTTGTGGTCGTGGTGGTTGCTGTGGTGGCAGCCGCATGGATTTCGGTCTCAGTTATGGTGGTGGTGGTGATGATCGTGAGGGTCTCTAGGGTGTCCTCGTCACTGCTGCTGGTTCCAGGTGCTCCTGCTGTTGTTGTTGTTGTTGTTGTTGTGGCTCCAGCTGCTGTTGGAGTTGCTCCTGCTGCTGCTGCTGTTGCAGTTGCTGCTGCTGTAGATGCTGCACTGCTGCTGCCGCGTCGACTGCTACTGCTATTGCAGCCGCTGTCCTGGTACATTTATAGGCAACCCTGGCTAACCCGGCTGTGCTGCTGACTCTCACTCTCTCTCACTCTTCTCCTTGCAGGGATGCCCAAAGTTGAACCCAAGTGGCCCCGAGTTCTGCCTGCCTTCCTTCGTTCCTTCTGTTACGTTTTCTCACGTATATTTCCTGCACTTGCTCGGGTCCTTGGCCAGCGTGTCCTTAATTGTTATATGCCCTACGATTACTTTTATATTTTCTCCTATTTGTATTTGATTCGCTGCATAAATTAATTTCACCAAAGGAGGAAGGACACACGGGAGACAGAGAGACAGAGCGAGAGGAGAGTAGAGGAGTGGAGAGGGGTGTATTTCTTGTATTTTGTATTTTTTACGAGGCTGGCGCCTTTTTATGACCGTTTCCCTTTGTTGCTTGCAATTTGTTTTTGATGTTTATGCCACGCCAGCAAAGTTATGCAAATTTCCAGCTCGGCTCAGCTCCCAGCTCCCAGCTCCACGCTCTCACTCAGTCAGTCTCTCTGACATATATATATATATGTATATATATATATATATCTGGATATATATATGTGCATGTAGATATCGCGCATACGCAGCGTATACTTATGCCGTGTCTGGCCGCTCAAATCAAATCAAATTCAGTGGAAAAGTTGTCGCCACGCGCATTGTTTTCCTTTAGCTTTTCCTTTTTTTTTTTTGGGGCATGTCAACCGCTTCGCCTAGTTTTTTTTTTGTTTTTCACTTTTTTGTTGTTATTTTTTGTTGCTGTTTTTTGTTGCTGTTTTTTTTTTTGTTGCTCTTTTGCTCCAGTTGGCGCCTGTTGGTGTGTGTTTTACATTTTATTGTGTTTTAATTTGCATTATTCAACCGTTTGTCCGCCCCTGCGACTTGTTCCTGCCTGCTGCCAGCCTAGGCTCTCACAGCAGCGTCACTTCCGCTTCCGTTTTGGCGCTGGCAAATCTGCAAGGAAAAGCAAGGCAAAGCAGAAATGTTCTATGAGTCTTTTGTTATATATATTTATCTTAAATTAATAATAGTAAAGGTTTATTTTGCATAGAACTAAATGTTGTAATAATATTTCTTATCAGGATGCAAGTTCTGGAATGATTTACACCTCAGTTAAGCCCACAAATTGGTTTTAAATCAAAGAAAACCCTCAACTCTTGGCCTTAATTAATACAAAATCAATCAAGGAGACACCTGAGCAAGTTTAGCAAATAAACAAATGGATAAATGTATTGGCAGCAGCAGCAGCAAAAGCAGCATTGGGAACACAACAATGTAAATATTTTATGAAATACTTTTACTACTGGCTGCTGCTGCTGCTGCTGCTTCTGCTGTTTGTTTGTTGTGACAATCGATTGGAATGTGCAGCAAACAGGGAAGCTGGACAAGGGTGACAGGTAAAGACAGGTGGAGACAGGTGGCCAGGTGGACAGGTGAAAGGCGGTGGTGGTGCCTGGCCACTCCACAACAATCCCCAATAAGCAGGCGTGCTCTCGACCGCAGAGACAAAGGCGTTACCCATCGGCGGTCAGGCCGAGTGCCCACATGGAAGAGGTGGCAGCTCCTTGACACTGACAGAAATAATGTACATAGATTTTTGTAAAGCGATCGTAAGAAGAATATATGTGATTTTTAGGGTCGGAAATGTCTCCCTGGATTGCATTTGGATTTTTCCTTGCCCTTTTTCCTAGGCAATATATTTTTCCAGTGTAGGCAAACAACAGACGATTGGACAAAGCCATGGCAGGCGGTCAGGCGGTCGGTTGGTTGGTCAACTGAAGTAGGAGCAGCAGAAGCAGAAGCAGCAACAGCAACAGCAACAGCAGCAGCAGCAGCAGCAGCAGCACTGCAACAGCAACTGTCGCCGACGTTGTGACAATGACAGCAAATGTCAAACAGCCCCGACCCCCCACTATTCGTGCCCCACACAGAGATCCACCCCATTAAGTGCACTGTCGCCATCTCGCTCGCCCTGTTCATCTGTCAATCAGTTTATCTGTCTCCTTTGTTTGTCCGTCGGGCACTAGCTCGTGTGCAACTTCCACAATGCGCCGGCTGAGACAATGGGCGCAGCAACATGGCTGTGGCATTTCTCGGTGGCATCACCATTACGGTGGCAGCTTGCCACCTCCTCGAACTCGGACTCGGACTTGGACTTGGACTTTTGACTAAGGAGTCGGGCTTTAAGAGCCTGCGAAAAACTACACATTTTGTTTTTAAAAGCATTTTTCAGCACTAACTAAACTACAACTAAACAATCAGTTTACTATTGAAAATATAAAATCTATTCGAAGCTCAAAGATATAGTTTATTGAGGTTTCAAGGAAGAACTTCAGTCAAAAACTGTTCTGAGAGCACTAGCTTGCTTTGAAATGTCTTTTACAACACTGCCGGAATATACATAAGCTACATAAAGCTTTTAATTGAAACCTAAATAAGTAAGCAGAACCAACACTTGAAGCATGCAACTTAAATACATATATGTAAATACATATAAATTTTAACAAAAAAATAAATATAATACAAGACAGCTATAAATATTTTCTTTTCGGTCAGAAAAGCTTTATAAATATTTATTTACATTTATTCAAGACTCAAATCAATAAGCTTTTAATTGAAGCCTAAATAAGTAAAAACTATTAAATAATAAACAATAGCTAGAGTTTATTTCCTAAAAAATTTCCAAATAAAATCAAAAGCTTTCTGTGTTGCCGAATAAATACTTGGTTTTGCATTTCCCCCGAGGCCTCCGTAAATTTTTAATTTTCCCATCTACTCTTTTTCATTTTCAATTCAAACTTGCTGTTAGTTTTCTCCTCATACTAGTCTAGTTTTCCTTTTTTATAGGGACCTGCTGCCATAGATAGATTCTCCGATTCTCTGATCCTTCCTTGCCCACCCCATTTTTTTTGTGTTTTGGGGCGGGTGTGTTCTTGGCAAAATTCCGAACGCATTGCCAACAGCTAACGTGGCGTATCCGTTCGTGCGTTTCTGGTATGCTGACGATTCCGGCACGACAGGATGTGGCAAATGGTGGAAATGCTGGAAATGCTTAAAATGGTGGCGTGAAAACCCTACAGAGGAAAACCGTCAGGGAAACCCGAAAGTGGAGGGATGGAGGGATGTGGAAGAGGAGGCAAGAAAGCGTCCGAAAAACGCTTTCAAAAGATTCAACTTTGTTGCATCTAATTATGGGCAATTTGATTAGGGGCTCATAAACAAACAAGGGCGCTCACTTTTCCACGCAAAAAACACACACACACACATATATAAAGAACACTGAGGGAAATAGGTAAATTAAAAAACATACATAGAATATTAATTACTAAACATAAGGTGCTACATTTTGAAAATTGTGCTTGTTTCTTTTTTTTTTTAATTTTTCAAAGAACTGCTTTTGTCCTGGGTTTTTTTTTTTTTTTTGCAGTGCTGACTCACACTTGGGTACTTCACACACACACACACCCATATACAAGCACACACAAGTGTCAATATGGAGCCGCAGGTGGCGCAATTGCCGACGCTGTCATGGCTGACAAAACGCAAACGCAAACAAAAACCGCCGTCGCGACCGCGGCCGCGTCCTTGTCCCAAAACTCCCCTCTAAAACTTCAGCAACCCCCCCCCCCCATTCGATTCTCCCAGCCACAAATAAAAAAAAAACCCCCAAAGGTCCCAAAAAAAAAAAAAAGAAAAAAAGAGAAAACCCAAAGCCAGCGAGCATCGAAGCCAAGTAAGACAGCCGCCACCAACTGTTGAATGGCGCCTGGTTTGTTATTTATTTACCGCCAGAGTCAAGCCAAAATTAAATAAAATAAAATGTTTTTTAATAAGCCGAGACCAGCAAGGACCTTTTTCAGGACAATTGCTTTAAAAAAAGAGTTTAATTAAAGGTTAGAGGAGCTTTAATTAACGAATAACAGTTTGAATGTGTAAAAAGTGTTCAGCTTTAATATTTATTTATTATTTATTTATTTAACTAGTTTTAATATTAACGGTTTATTTTAACAAATGTTAGGTGTAGATGTGTGAGTCTGGGAGTGCGTGTTTAGAGGGGGGGGGGGATTTGTTTATTATTCAGTCAGCATTTTTGGCTGCTTTTGTTTAAAGTCAAGTTTATTACAAATGGACAGCCATTGGCTTGGCCAAGTAAATAGAATCAGGTTGAAATTGCCCTGGTCCATGTCCTGCAGTCCTGCATCAAATTGTGCAGCCTACTTTTAGGCCTTCACCCGGTTTTTTTTCAGCGAGAGAGAGAGAGAAGGGGAGAAAGAAAGAGAGAGAGAGAGCCAGCCAGAAGGGGAAATAAAAATGCTACTACAACGACAGCGACACACATTTTGCGGTTGATATGAATATCGATTCGACCCCTTAACTGTGCCAGCATGCACAGAGCCCCTTTTTTGGGGGGGCCTAAGGGGAGCCAGAGGACGAAGGGGAGGTGTGTCCACCCCACAAGCCACCGAAGCAACCTAACCAGAGCCGCCGTGGTGGTCGCTTTCCTCCCCCCTTTTGGCCCCGGTATGCAAACTAGAACTTTGTATAAATTTATGTGCACAACAATGTTTATGTTGTTGAATAAACGAGCAGTTTTGCCAGGACCTGCTCTGCCTGTGTGCGAGTGTGTGTTTATGTGCATGTGTGTCTGTGTGTGTGTGTGTATAATGGCAGGATGCAACATGAAAATGGCGTGTGGCTAGCAACGTTTTATTTGCTCGTTCTCTGGGCACTTTTCGTCCCTCTTTTGCTGGCTGACTCTGACTCCGTGTGTTACTTCGTTTTTGCCCCTGCACTTTGCATTTGGCTTAAAATAGAAATATGCCAGGACCTCACACATATACGCACTTACACACATACGCCTTTACAGACACACACACATATACATATGTATGCACACTCGCTTTGCCATGTGAAGACATTCAATTTCAGCACGGAAATCGCTTAACAGCCCTAAATAATGGACAATAGGCTGGGGAAGGATATGTACGTGCGTGTGTGTTGCATATGTACCTTATCCTTTTGCCCTAAAAACCAATTAAATCCTTCAAGTGTAGATTACAAGTTAACAAACTTAAGTTGGAATTATTTAAAAGTTAAGTTTGGAAAAAAGAAGAAGAAGTGTGTTGTTAAAGTGTGTGCACAAATTAGGCATCCCTGTGGTTTTTCTGGCCATTGACCAAGGATTTGGTATGACCAAGGACCCAGAACCGAGAACCCAGAACCAAGGACCAGACGCCATGTCTGATCCTTTGATTTGATGGAACACGCACTCACACACACTGGAAAAAAAGAGAGAGAGAGAGAGGGAGTACAGGCACATACTTAGGAGCGTTCAATCAAACTAAGCGCAAACAAGCCTAGAGACATGAGACATGGAGACATAAGGACATGGAGACATAAGGACATGGAGACATGGAGACATGGAGGACATGGAGACATGGCGACCTGAGAAGGATGCATGAAAGAGAGGCACCTAGCAGGGTTAGAAAGAGATGAAAAAGCGAGCCAACGAAGCGTACGAAAATAAACAAAAGCGTGGGAAGTTCGCAGGACCAAAAGGAAGAGAAAGAGAAAGAGAAAAGGAGAGAGGGGAAGAGGGGGAGAAAGGGAAGAGAGAGAGAGGGTAACCAATAGGTGTGTTGGTTTATGGGACACTCACACTCCCACACACACACGCAAAGAGAACTTACTTAAGCGAGTGATTTTCAGATTTTCCGCCTCTGCGTGTGTGAGTGTGTGCCAGTGTGGGTGTCCCTAAGCACATTAGTGTGCGTGCGTTGCCATTGTGATTTTCATTTTTTGATCGTCCAATCAAAAATTACAAGCGAAACCAATAAAATTATCGTTTTTTTTTGTCGATAAACTATTAATATAATATGAATTATTTGGTTCCTCTTTACTTGCTGTTTGTTTATAGGTTCATCCGTTGGATTCTTGCCCGTTTGTTCATTTGCCCTCTTGTTCATTTCTAAGTTTGTTCATTTGTACGTTTTTTTTCAGCTTTCCGTTTTCGAATTCCTCTATTTGTTAAATTGTCCGATTGTTCGTTTGTTCATTTGTCCGTTTGTTTATTTGTCCGTTTGTTCATTTGTCCGTTTGTTCATTCCTCCGTTTGTTCATTTGTCCGTTTATTTATTTGTCTGTTTATTTGTTTCTCCGTTTGTCTGTTTTTCTGTTTGTCCATTTGTCCTTTTTTTTCTCTAGAAAATAATAAATAATTAACATTATTTGAAAAGCAATTATTAATTAAGTTACCAATTTCGCTGATTTTCTTATGAAGATTATCCTACTTTTTTAAGGAATTTGATGGCCAATGAACTCTGAACATGAATTTTGAATTCGAGACACGTGTGTCCGTTTCCGTGTCCTGGTTACCTTGGTGCTAGTTTAGAATCATTCATCATTCCCCGGCCAACATAGTTGTAAATAATGTTACCCACAAGGATTCTTTCCGGCGATTATTATGGCGATAAATCAAAGACAACCTCCGACTTCTTCGGGGATTCTTTTCTTTTATATTTTCCAGCCAGAGCCAGAGCTTTTCTCTAGAATCCCCCACCCACGTCTGTCCGGCTTTCCTTCTTTGTTTTGTTTGCTGTCGTCCTTCTCCCTTGTTTCTGTGACAATTTTCCTCACCTATGGCCACGAGCGTTCTGTTTGATTTTTGGTTAGGAGGAGGAGGGAGAGGAGGAGGAGGAAGAGGATGAGGAGGAGTTTTCATGGGTCGAGTAAGTATGCAAATTACTCTGGTCCATCTGAATGACTGAATGACCAACTGAGCAACTGAGCAACTGACGTCAGGACGAATGCTATTAAGCCAAGTTGATGGCATGTGCAGAGCCCTCTGCGGGCCAATCTATAAATAAGTTTAGCAAACAACAAGAGAGAGAGAGAGAGAGCGCTGAAAAAACTTTAATCTACACATTGCCACCGTCATCGGAGTGAGTGTGCGTGTGTGTGTGCCTAGGGTGTAGTATCCACTGACAAAAATAAAAGAGACTCCACTAAATAGTTGTACAAAAAAATTTACAACCTATTATAGAGAAGCGAAAGAAAAGTATCCTATTAAATAACTATTACTTTTTTCTTTGAGTATTCAAATTATATTGTACATTATATTAAAACTAAATTATATATTCAATTTAATTGTGATGTGGTATTTCCTGGATATTTAGCTGATAATTATATTAATTAAGTAAAAGTTCAATTTTGGGCTTACAAAAATCTTCGTCAGAAGGGGGAAAACCACACCTAGTTGCCACAGGAAAAGGCTCTAAATTGGCATTCTTTAAACCAGTTTGAAGAGAAATTAACTATTAAATGAAATTCTATTTTTTTACTTTATGACTTTCCTAATTATTTCTTTATATTTTTGGAAGTAATTTCACTTTGAAATTGAAGAAAAACCTAGCACAGGAATTTGTTTAGGATAAGTTTAAAGGACCAATTAGTTGGATTGAACTAAAAATGTGAAGTTTTAAAAAAAAAAAAATTACACTTTTTTCTTCTTTAATTTTTCCTTGTATTTATTATGTATATTATATCCTTTATATATCATTTTATTAATTAATATTCCCCAAGCTCCAGAATCCGATTAAATAGCTCTGGTTGACCTATCCCTCCTATTTGTTCTCTCCCAAATTTAGCTCATTCAATATTGAATGCATTTGTAACTAATTCAAGTAAATCTTCTCGCAAACTTTCAATTAAATAAAAGCAGAATTAATCAAAAGGACCCTCTAGGGGGACAGGCGGGGGGAACGTGGTAGGAAAATGGTGAAAATGAGGAAAATGGTAAAACAGGGACTGGGACTGCGACTGCGACTGGGACAGGTAAGACAGATGGCCGGAGATGACAGGTAAGCAGTTTGCGTCCATGTGTGTGGGCACACACGTGTGCAAATAACAATAATCAGGACACGCACACACACGCACACATGCAGAGAATGTCCTGGCGCGTAGGTGTGGTGGTGTCAACGGCCAAAACAAATGATGATAACTGCGAGTCAAATGAAATGTCCACAAGGACCAAGTGAACCCACCGAAAAAAAGCTGAAAAAAAACAGCGTTGCAAAAAAGGGAAAATGAGGCGAAAAAATAAAAATAATAAAAATAACAGCAAGAAATCGAGCAGCCAGAAAATAAAGACAATATTTGTCAAGCACACTCGCACACACACACTCGCACTCACTTTTACGTGAGCCGGAAGTGGGTGAAAAAAATAAGGAATGGCGAAACCCGGTCACGGAAATGGGGCTCACAACCAGAACTGAAACTAGAACCAGAAGCGGCGAACCTTCGCCAACAATTGTGAAACTGTAAAGATGCAGATGATTGTACACTGAGCGAAAACTAAGCGAATTTGTAGTGTAAATACTTTCCTTTTTAATGGGTTTACGAAACAAATTTATATAATAAATGAAAAATTAAAAATAAACTCATACAAAAATTTTACCAAATTGAAATTAATCAAAAGTGCCGCTGAAAAGTATGTTACCAAGATATATGTGTGTCTTGGTGACAATTTATTGCATACTTCTTGGCACTTTTTGGGAGGATATCAAAACAATTTAAATAAATGTTCTCTTTAAGTTAACAAAAAAATAACAAATTGTTTGTGTGATATAAAAAGTGGACTCTTATACTTTAAGATACTTTGTTAGTTAAGATTAAACCATTATTCATACAAAAATAAAGATAAGACCGCAATTGAAATATTGTAATTCAAATAAAAGCTTATATATTTGTTTTCCTTATATTTTTGTTTTCCTCTTCAATATATATAATATTTTTAGCAGTGCCATAGGCAATGAATCGAATTGAACAAAGCCAGAAATTGGGGAATATACATAGATATACATACATATGTGTGTGTGTATATATAAAGGCAAGTGGAAATGAGGCCGCAAACCGGAGGCTGGGGTCTTGATGGGGTTAAAAACATACATATTTGCCAAGGACGGTTGGTTGGTTGTAACCGCCGAGCAAACAGTTGGCCTAATCAAAAGTCACAAACACAGGCAAGCACACGGACACAGGATCCGGCCGAAACTCACAGATACACAGATATACGCACACTCACACCCACCCGGAACGTCTTGGCCAGAAAGCCAGTCAAGTCAACAAAAAGCAAACTATTTGTTTGCCAGCCTGCGTGGAGAGCGAGAGGCCTTCTGCTATACTAAATGCATATATATATATATATATATATATATATATTTGTTAGGAAGGTCCTGCCTCGGCTGGGCTTTCACCCTTTCAGCCCATCTCAGTGTTTTCCACCCAGTTTTCCACCCAATTTTCCCTGTCAGCCAATTTGACAGTTACCAGCTACAACATAGTTACAGGCCAACATGCAAATGGAGAGATGGAGATTGTGCTTGCTGGCAATTTAAATTATTGTTTTGGCATAATGCAAAGCCAAAAGCCCCTGCCCTGCCCCGATCTGTATATATGGAGTGTGTGTGTATGGATATAGCGACCCCACTATCGCCAATTGCCGTTGTGCGGGGCCCTAAATCGGTCATTTGTATCGGTCAAACGAGCAATTATTACGAGTCTCCTTCTGTCTGCAGTAGGAGTCCCACAATTAATCTCTTGGCTCATTTACCTTTCAGGTTTCCTGCTGAAAATGGATTGTGATTACAGGAGAATTATGGCATGAAAGTCCTTAACCCTTGCCCTTGGCTCAACAAGTTTCTCAGCCTTCTTTTACGCCTGCTCTACTTGATAATTAAATTATGAGTTGATGAGATAGTATACTTGTATTATTATTACTTATATATTTTAACAAAGTGTTTCTCAGTTCAAATTAATTGATATTATTTTATAAGGGATTAAGCTGCATTTATTTGATAAATTCTTATTGAAAAGAACCTTTAATTTAGGGGAAACATTGAAGAAGATTGTTTAATATTTACTTTTAAAAATCTTATGCTAAACTAACCAATACCTTTTTAAAATTGGTCTTGAAGTAGGCTATAAAATTTGTTCAGCAGTAAAACGTTAAATTTACAATGAATTTGCTACTATACAAACGTATATTGTATACTTTTAGACACATTTAAAAAGGTTTTAGTTTTTTTTTTCATTTCTAAGAAAGTTTAAAGTTTTTTTTTACTTCTGAAGCACCTCAGAAGCAATAGTTCCACACAAATTCCTTAAGCTCCTTAAAAAATTTCACTTAACTATTCTCCAAAAAGCATCTCAAGGATTTTATTGCATACTTTTAGACACCTTTTGTTGGAACTTTCAATACCCCAAAGATTTCTGTGCTAGTTCTTAAAAAAATATCATATTATTATATTTGCCAAGCAGGAAACTGCTCAATTCAAAGACCATTCTCCACGCACTAATAAATAAAAACTTGTACAGAGCATTATTTGAGAGGAAAAAACCAAGCAAAAAAAAAAACAAAAACAAAAAAAAGTAACACAAAAAAATGAAATGAAATTGAAATGAATTTCCATTGAAATCGTTCAGGTGTAAAAAGAACAAAATTTGTTATTTTATGTGCGAAAGCGGGGCACAAAAACAAACGAGACGAGGAGGAAAACACAACACAATGACGATGATGGTGATGATGATGAATCATTCAAAAGAGAGTTTTGAGAGGAAGCTGGGAAGCAGCCAGAAGAAAGGAGAAATAAATAATATTTTTTCGTATCAATTTGTCAGACGGCGGAGGGCAGACGCAGCTTCCGCCTGCCAGAAGGATAACCAAACAGGAGCGTGGACACACATGCAGTTGACATGGTTAATGGTCTAATGAAATGTCTTTGGGTTTTCGCAGCTGTTTACCTGTTCGGCGGACCCAATCACAGGACCTTTTCGGCCACGCTAAGCTCCCAGCTAAGTCCCCAACAATGTCCTTGCATTCCCACAACTGCATTATCCTGCACTTCCGCCTGCCACTGCAGGCGATGCAATTAATTGGCACGGCTCTAAAGATGTGTGTGTGTGAGTGTGCACCGAGAGAAATCAGCAGACGATTTGATTTAGCCAAAACAAATAATTAAAATCTTAAATTAAATTTAATTTAATCACATTTTTTAATATCTTTAGGCAGTGTGACCGTTTCCGGTTATTTAAACATTCTGCGGTATTGTTTGAATACTATGCAATGCATTTTGGTATTTTCGTAT
>JAEIHY010001894.1:0-36221 GCA_018904565.1 Drosophila tsacasi
TCAAGGGGATAAGTTACGAAATTAAACCCACTTCCTTGCTGAAGACAGTCAGCAATCATGTCTATACCCCTGAATTTCTGAAGGTGAATCCCATGCAGAAAGTGCCTGCTTTGAACATTGGTAAGAACTATACTTATCTTGATTTACATTTATTTTACATCTCAATCAAACAAACCAGATGGACATTCCCTGTGCGATTCTGTGGCCATAATGCACTATCTCGAAGAGACTCGGCCGCAGCCTGCTCTTCTGCCCCAAGATCCATTGGCCAGGGCCAAGGTCCAAGAAATTGTGCAGCTCATCTGCTCAGGCATTCAGCCGTTGCAGAATGTCGGCGTCCTGGATCATTTCGGTAACGATAAGAGGCTGGAATGGGCTCAGCACTGGATATACCGGGGATTTAACGGCCTGGAGAGAGTTCTTAGCCAATCCGCGGGCAAATATTGTGTGGGAAATGAGCTCACCATGGCGGACCTCTGCCTGGTGCCCCAGGTTCGCAATGCTAGAAGGTATTAAATTGTCTATATAATTATATTTTTTGGAATACCAATTTAAAAATTAATTTCATATTTTAGGTACAAAGTCGACCTAAGCCCATATCCCACCATAGTGCGCTTGGACATGGAGCTGCAGGAACTGGAAGCCTTCAAGTCCACTCATCCCTGTAAGCAGCCCGATTGCCCGCAAGAATTTGCCAAGGAAAATAATTATAATTTTTAAATTTATGGAAACATAAAACATTCCATCTGCTTTTATATATCCTATTCTTTCAACCGACGTATCAAATAAAAAATAGTTTTTAATATTCCAACCCAAGTCGAAGTAAAACCTCATTGAATTATAATATAATTTTTATTAGTTTTGTCATTTTTATATAATCGTTCTTAAATGTGTATGGTGTAATTCACATAATTCATTTATGTACCGTCCTAACTTTGCTTTTCTAATTTTCCATCCTGGATGCGGATCTTTTTATAATGTTATTTGCGTAATGTATGTATGAAGTTTTATGCTCTTATTGGCGTTTCCGGTTTGGAGTATGTGTGTTCTCTGGTTCCATCAGGTTGTGTCTGCTGTGTATATATGTATTCAACAAATTTACTATAAATACTATTACATAAGGATGTGCCAGACACGCATTACATAATATTACTATTACATTCGATATACATGCATGTTCTGTACTGTATCTCTTACATCGGTACCGATCGATCGCCGACCTATGTAGCTTAGCTTTCGTCTTATTGTTGTGTTGGCCTTAGTCCGCCGCTATTACCATAAGGTTGTAGTCGCCATCCGCACAATATTCTTTCCCTCATTTTTGTTTTTAATTTTATTTTTTCGAGTATGATTTGGGGGTTATATAGCTATGCATATATATGTATGTAGAGAGGAGTAACTGCTTGCATACGTTTGTACAAGTTGTCTTTTTTACTTTGTTTTAATTGCAAAAATTATGCCTTCGATTTGTTTTTAAAACTTGAATGAGCTACGTTAAAGAATCTTCGTTTAGGGATACCTTTTGATTTTGTTTTTAAATTGTTTAAAGATTTTACTAGACTATGTTTCTGGTAATCCTCTTTTTTGCGTATTATTTTTTCTTCATTTTTCTAAGATTTCCTTGATTTTTTAAATTGTTAAATGAAATTGAGAAAAGAAAACCCTACTTTATTTCGTGGTTATGTGTGATGCCTTGGCCTTGCGATTTTCAAATGCTAAATGAATAAATCTATAAAATCGTTTGCTTTGCTACTTGACTCTTTAAAAAACTTCAATTGATTATATTTTGTAAATAGAGCATAACTAAATATCGTTGCTTTCATTTTCTATTTACTTGATTTACTTCAAATAGGATCTCTCCTCATTTTGCGTTTCTTGGGCTCGTTTTGCACTCAGAAAGGGGTTTGGTTGTAGGTTTTGGTTTTGCTAAAATTTTATTTAAATATTTTGCTAATATATATAAGTAAAACTTGTTGCTCTTTCGCATTTTGCAATTGATTAAACATCATTCGCTATTTCTCCGATCGATTTGCTGGATTGTTTGCCATTACTTTTCATTCGCTCCTAGGTTAATATTACATATGCTTAGCCCTGGCCTTTGGGTAGGCGGCATTGTATGTTCATACATTTAAATACTCTATATACGTTTAATTTGTTTACATCCTCCGACTTTCTTTCTCCCATTTGTCATTATTATTATCACAGTCAAATCATAAAAGATTTAGTACTTTTACTTTTGAATGAGTTTCCATGAGGTATTTTATAATGTTCTGCGCTTTTAATGTCGATTTCGTAATTAATTCCTTCTATATGTAACTATTGAGAGATCGAAAAGTGTGGTTGCTGCTGTTCGTCGTAGTTCCTATGCACACTCCTATATACTTAGTTGCAGCACGTTGAGTGAAAAGCAGTGCCTTCTAATAGGGTTCGAACTTCTATTTGACTCTCGCTTGTATGAAATGAGAATTTCTACATGATGAGCGAAATGTTGGACCGGAACCGGAAATGGGGATTTGTTGCTGCTGATATTGGCCAGATATCGTGACGGCCATAATTTCTATTTAACGTTTGTTTATAGATTTTTGTTTGTTTGTCCTAAGGTACTCACGTATGCAACTTCTTGGGTTGTTTTTTGGTTGACAATTGAGAAAGTTTAATTTGAAAAATCGTTTTTAGTTTCTTGTGATCCGAAATTGAATAGATACTATTTTGTACACTGAATAAGATTTGATTTAATTATGCCTTCCTATCTATGACTGTGATGTAGTTTTATGATCCGGCATCATGACAATGTCTCGGTTTTCGATCGATCATTGGGAATTGAAAATCAATATCGGCAAGACCCATATGTGCTAAATGGAAAGGCAGGTAAATAAATAGATAAGTTCGGGATGTACCGAGTTCTTCTGCTTCAATCGTTAAACCGCTTTTATTTTTGCTTGAATTAATTAATATTAATTGTATTTATCACACTAACGACTACTTCTTTATACTTTTAGTGTATGTGTATTTATATAGTATTTAATATTTCACTAATGCTGTATGCTTCTGTGTTGTGGTTTTTGCTGAATGAACGTCGGTCGTCCGGTCGCTCCGCTGCCGCTGGCCAATCCGATCGGTTTTACATACAATGCTATATGAGGTTATATAATGATTCAGTTAGTTCTCCGATATCGCTCCTCTGCTCAGCTCGATTACGATTTAATATGGGCGTCGTGTACATTTATATATATTAGATGCGTTTGCATTCGTTAATGTTTAATTGTTCTAATAACAGTGTGGGTGTGTGGGTATGTGGCAAAGCATAACAAATTATAATTAAACTTTATTTCTGTTTGTTTTTTTTTTATTTCTTATTAAGTATGTTTGTTTTTATGTAGGTATGTAATATATGTATGCGCTACACGAGATTTGATTGATAAATTGAACTTCGCTTTACATATTTTTGCATTTTAGCAAATTACGGATTTTCAAGAGCAAACTCGCCTCTTGCTACTTTCATTTATTGTTTTTATTCTTTTTAATTTGTTTTCTTGTGTCGTGGCTTTTTTATTTTTTGCTTTTCTTTAAATGTTCAAAGTCGAATTGAATTTTAATTACTTTAGATATTTATGTATTGTATGTTGTATATAGTTAATAAAAGTTGCTTTTATGTTTACTACTTTAACACTAATAGACTCCGTCAATGAAATAACAGCTGTTTTACTCTCCTCTACCTTTCTGCCTTCCTAATGTCCTGCCTTCCTACTCTCCTTCCTTCCTACGCTCCTGCCTGCCTACTCTCTTGCCTTCCTATCCTCCGTAGTTATTGTTATGGATGCCTTTCAATAATTTTTTCAAGAATAATAAAACTCCTGAACTCGTGTGTGAACTCGGGTGAACAGAACTACTACTACGATGCGCTCGTTTTTCCGAAGTTTCCTAGTTTTTCACATGATTGGTGTCGAAATAGGAGGGGGATTTTTGGCGAAAGGGGTGATATTGGCATGACAATGTGTCTGATTTGGGGGGGTGCTAGTAACAGTAACAGTAAAAGTAACAGTTGTATCGATGGTAAGCACGAAGCAATCATGCGGCCGAAAGGGTTGTAGACTGTGCTAGGACCGCCCACATACCACTCGGGGACGAGGCGGGCGGGGTTTTGCGTGAAGCTTCAATTTGTACAGCAAATAACAAATGCATTCAAACAATAAAATCCAAACAAGCATAAACACGTCGAAAGCGGGACGCAGGACACCAAAAACGGATGCGATCGGCTCGCATCCTCTCATGGGCTCGGCTCGGCTTCGGTTTCAATTTCGGTTGTGGGTTCAGTTTCCCTTTCGTCACACGCCCACAATTTAGTCATCGTCTTGTGGGCAGAGGTGATCACAAATCTGACATTTATTTTCGAGAAACGGAGTTTTTGGAATCGGCAAAGACCAGTTTGCAGTGAAAACGTATGCATATATGGAGTGGGGTTATTTGGACGAGAGTCCTCGAGAACTCGAACTTGATCACGATCTCTGTTACGATCTCGATCTCGGATCCATGCATCGATGAATTGAGAACTTGATTTCAGGGGAGATTTTAGTTGCTTTTGAAGTAAAGCTTTTCTTTTTCTCTTAGTTGTCTCATTAAAAAATTAATTATTTCATAATTAATTTCAAGTATCGTTTGACTCTTCTCTCTTCTCCTTGTTTTTTCAATAAATATATTTTTGCTTTGTATTTTGTTGTTTTTGTTTTTAAATACATATCACAGATCCAGTACAAATATAAGTAAATATATTTGTTTTTATTTTTTCTTCTTCCCATCCTCTACTATGTTTAGATATTATATAAAACTCATACATTAAACATAACTCAGTGAGCACGCGCATGTGATACTGATATTTAGTACGAATGTGTGAATGAATGGGAAGGGGGTGTGTTTTCATGTATTTTCCACGGGTTTTTCCATGTGAGTGTGTTCTTCATGTGAATTTTCATGTTGGTTTCATTAGGTTTTTCATGTGAGTGTGTTCTTTCTGTGAAATTTCATGGGGTTTTTCATGTGAGTGGGTGGTGTATGTGGACGTATTTATGTAGGAAGTGTGATCTGTGATAGATAGATTGGGCTTCAAGTTTTGATATTGGTATCGATATACCAATGTACTGACGCAATGCGAAGAAGACGAAATAAATGTTCGATTGGATTGGAAGGTTGATTGGTTGACTGATTGGCTGGTTGACTGGTTGACTGATTGACTGATTGTGGGGTGGACGAAGGGGATCTGTGTATTTATGCTTGTTGTGATTCTGGTTGTTGTTGTTGGTTAGCTACGCTCCAAAGTTGTTACTGTGGAATATTCTGCTGCTGCCCTGTAAAGCCGAGATCCCTAGCCTAGACGGTCTATTGCATTAACGCTCTGTCTCTCTCTCTCGGCGTCCTGATCGATAGATTTACCTTGATGAAGTCATGAAATAATAATTATAATAAAACACCAACATCGTTTCATCTAATTCCTTCCCCCTATGTGTTTTCTGTTTCGGTATTTTTTTCCGTTTTGTTTTCTTTTGGATGTTAATGCATATTTCAAGGCACACTAGCATTACGACTGTACTTTCAAATTTACTCTCTTTTTCTATCCCTTCTCTCATCTTTAGTTTGCTTATAGACTTTGTCACGTATTCATTTTCTTGTTTATCATTATCTTTTGTTTTTCGTTTGATTTCATATTTTAATCGTATTATATAAATATTGCACAAATAAGAACAATTGTAGGTCAGTTTTAACAATAATAGCAAAAATTAATAAGAACAACTTTATAACTTAAACATATAGGCTTAGCTTAGGATTGGTTGCGGTTCTTGTTTGTTTGTTTTGTTTGTTTCTTTATCTATTTTCTTTGTTTCTTTTCTCTACGTTGATGAGAGCGTTTTCAGTGATTGAAGTTGAGGTTGAAGTCGAGTCTGATTGAAATCGAACGGAGCAACGATTGGCTGGCAAACTGGCTGATTGACTGGCTGATTTTGAGTTGATTTTGATTGATCATGATAATGTTGTAGACTGTAGTTTTGGGATATATATATTTTGTTGTATTGTGTGTTAGTAATGCGACGCTGGTGGTGGGGGTGTGAATGGATTGGTGGCAGGGTAATGGGTTGGTGGTGGCCCAAAATTAAACACAAAATAAATATTTCTGCGGGTTCCATAGTGGTTGTTGTTTTTGTAATCAAATTTTATTTAAATTTTGCTTCATCTTTGTTTATTAATCGAAAGAGGAGTGTGTGTGTGTGTTAAACTAAATTATGTGTAAGGAATAAAGTAAATAAGAAAATGTTCATTACAAGTAAGGCATTTATCTCTGCAAGTGAGTGTTTGTATGTCTTTGTGTGTGTGTTTTTGTGTGTAGAGTATATATATATGATTAATTTCTTTTAAATGTGATGTTAACATCTCTTGTCTTTACACTGCGTTTCTTGGTAAGATATGTACATACAATTGTCGTAAAATGTTTTGTGGAAAATAATGTTTAATTGCACAATACTTAAAATTAACAAGGGAAATTGTTTGGATTGTTGGGCGTTTTTTTTTAATGAAGAAAACCCCTAAATGGATGCCTTTTAATGTGAATATTTTACAAAGAATCAGTATTTTGTTTTCTTTAAGATAATTGTGATGTATTTTAAGGTGAAAGAGAATGTAAGACTTATAATTAGAATGTAAGAAACGAATGTGCTAAATTTACCAAAGAAATGTTGAGTTAACAAAACGCAAAGTGACATTAGAAAAAAAATAAGAACTAATAAAGTGCAGTTCTCAAACTGGCAGCTAACAAATCGCAATGTGTTTTTATATATGTATATATATATAAATAATATATAGAAAACAAAAGATAAGGAGATAACAAATCGGGAGCACAAAATCATAACCAAAGGAGACTCACGTGCGCGCGCAACACATTAACACCACTCGATCCGATCGGATCTCTAAAACTAGACAACATTATCATGATCAACATCAACTGTAGCGTTCCGAAAGTGTTCATGTACAGGGGTCGCAGTATATAGTAGGGAAATCGTAGGTGAATATATATATTAACAGCGATAAGCAATTATATGGAGGGGGCAACAGAGAACAGGTAAGAACAGAAATTGGTAACGAGAGCACGTAAAATGTCAACAAAGTCAATGTCACTCTTTATTATTATTATTTTGCAATTGCAATTTTTCACTAGCCTGTCGCAGTTTTTTGTTTTTCTTGTTTTTTTTTTTCGTAGGGTTGTTGTAAAATATTTACCTTATTTCGAGGGTAAGTATCACCTGAAGTTTTCACTGAAAACGCTCGCTCATTGTATATTAGAAAACAGTTCAACTTTAGCTCAACATAATGCTAATTATTGGGTGTGTGGGTGTTGTGTGTAAGTGGTGGTGGCTTATATGTGTGTAGATAATATATAAACAAGACTCAACAACGGTGCACATAGGTATATTATCAAATATCCCATGTATATGGTATAGAAAAACAAAACAAAACACGCAACGCAAACATACGCATCACAAACAAAAACCCAAACAGTTTTCTCTCTAGTCTAGCTTTCATTTTCGATTTAAATTTCAAAGAGTTTCGAACGCGATTCGATTTCAAATTCGAACTCGATTTCGAGCGTGACAAACAAATGCAACAATGTATAGTAGAAGGTAAAAGGTAGTAGGTACATGGTACATATTATACAAATTTTCACTATTTCTCATTACATAACGTTTCTCGCGTTTTAGTTAAAGCAAAGTTTTCGTTTGAGTGAAGGCCTTGGAACAGAGTTTACTCAAAAAGTGTACTGAGGGTTTTGCAAATACATAATTATTATTTATTAATTGCTTAACTCTTAGCTGCACGCATAACAATTGGTGTTTCCTATACCTTTCTCGTTATTATTATTATTATAATATGTTTTCGTTTGTATTACGTGTTCAGTGTTTTAGGTTTTTGAGAAATTAACAATTTGGTTTTTAGACGAAAAACTTGCTTGTGTTTGTTGGGGGATAGTTTGGTTGTTGTTGCTTTGCTTTTGCCTGTTTGTTTGTTGTTTGTTTGTTTCTTGGGTTCTTAACTTGTTTGTTTGTTTGTTGTTCTGTTTAGTTTGCTGGATATATTATTAATTCACAACAGTGGTTAATGGAATTTGTCGCGCCCTCTTTGTCTCCTCCTCGTTGATTTTCTGTTCAATTAGAAATTGCGCTTTGGCAATGGCACTCGGCTGACCAGTTATGGTAACAATGCGATTTCTAGTGCCAGGTGCGAATATGCCCTTTTTGGAAATTTGCACATTTGCGCCAGAAACATGTTGGATTTCAACTAAACTACGACCGTTCGGACCTGGAATATTTGCATCAGATTTATGTTAAATATTTTCTTTAAAGAACAATATAATGAGGGGTAATTAAAGTGGGTAAGGTAGGGTATATATATATATCATCAGTAGTAAATGTGGGTATATAATTATAACTATACATATATTGGGGGGGAAAGTACAGCAGGCGGGTCAAAAATAAAACAAATCGATGTATTAATGTACCAAAAATCAATAGCCACACGCTGGGGGAATGGTCAGGTGCCTAATATATCTAATGACCTAACGACCTTACGACTGACACTGAGGTAAACAGTAACTGCGCACGTGAACGTGTAACGAATGTAAAGCAAACAAATGGTATCATAATATGTACGCCTGGTTACCCAAGAATTGCACTAGCCAACTATATATTTATATATAGCATGTTAGAAGAAATTCGTTAAGCATAAACAAGATGGGAAAAAGTGAATGTCTTCAACCTAGGACCTAACATCTAAAGCTACTCTTTAAACACTAATGCTAACGGATGCTGCTGCTGCTGCTGCTGCTGCTGTTCTGTGCGAATTTTCAGTGGGGTTTTGGGTCTGAGCGGGGATCAAGGTGCGGCCTGTGCTGGGTGGATGGGTGAGAGGCAAGAACTTGACTAGAAATTTCGCTATATAAGTTTCAATGGATTTATCTGTGGCTGAACGCTCTGCGAATGTGTCTATCGGAATGCAATGGGTAACGTAACTGATCGATCTCTCTCTGGAATGAGTCTGGAATGAAGTGCCTGTGTCTTCGTTGGCTATCTATGTCTATATGTCTAATGGCTCTAATGGCTAATCAAGGGTATCAATGGAAGCGGGGGGAATGGGGAAACAGGAACAGGAAACTCCTGGGGGGAAAAATAAAAATTGCGGAGTTTTCGGTGTCTCTCTGTTGGTTGGATTTTGCAATTTTCTTTTTTCTTTGATTTTTTTTTTTTTTAGTAGGGATAATAGTAAGGACGCGCACCTAGAATAGCGCCGATAATCACTTCCGGCACCTCAACGTTCTTGGAGTCCTTGGAGCTTAGGTCGCCCGGTGTGGGGCTCTTGCTGAGTCCGCCCAGCTGCGCCGTGGTCGCCGTGCCCGTGGCAGCCGTCAGCCCGAAACTGTTGTTATTCAGCGAGACGGGCGTGGTGGCCGGCGCCGTGGCCGAGCCCAGGTGTCGGAATGGATCGAATTGCACCGCAGCAGCGTCCAGTTGCGACTGCGTTGGCCGGCTCGCGGCGGCGGCAGCGGCCGCTGCTGCTGCATACTGCTCCAAATTCACCTGGCCAACGGCACCGAACACATTGCTGGCGGTGGCCGCGGATGCGGCGGCCGCTGTTTGCTGGTCCAGCGTGGTAACGCCAAGGAAATTGCCCAGCGTGGAGTGGGCACCATTGGTATGCGGAACGCCCACACCCATGCCGAGAACGCCGTACTTGGCCAGCACGCCCAAAGCGTTGCAGACTTCCGTAGTGACGTTCTCCGAGTATCCAGAGCCGCGCATGGCAACCTACAGAGATTTAACAGGGTTATGTTATAAGAACACTTCAGAAACTTGCATCTCGAACAATCGCACCTTAATATGCTCCAGAAGCTGTGTGGCAACAGCTAGGTTGGGTGCCGGATTGGGGGCGCCCAGGTTGATGGACAAATTGATGCCGGTGCCATTGACTAGCAGGCTGGCCGCGGAGTTCGCGCCGCCGATCGTGGTGCCCAGCGTGGAGTTCAGCGAGGCGGTGCTCGAGTTGATGGCGTTCTGGTTGGTGGCATACGGAGAGCCGGTCGGATTGAAATTGGCCACAGGGCCGCTGACATCCGCATAGGAGACGTTCAGGCAAGTGCCCGACTGAGGGTCCTCGACGATCTTCGAGAGGATCATCTTGCAGGCGTTCTTGTTATTCTCCTTGTCGCCAATGATGGTGATGCAGCGCTCCTGGAGCGAGACATCCTTGGGCTTCTGCGAGATCTGGACGTAGGAGCCGCTCTCCTCCTTGATCTGTTTGATGAAGGCGCCACCCTTGCCGATGATCATGCCGGCAGTGGAGTTGGGCACCAGGATCTTGACCTGCTTGTCCCGCTCCTGGGTCTGTTTCGACTCGGCATCGATGATCTTTGTGGTTAGGTCGGGCTTCTCACGGATCTTATCCATGATGAACTCCAGCACGACCATGATGGCCTCCGTAGAGCCGGTTATCAGGCACACGCGCTCAGTGGTGCCTGGGGATACAGGATGATTAGTTCTCTGCCAGAGTACGGAGGAGTAGAGATGGACTCACCTGGGTAGAAGTCATGGGACTTGGACATCTTGACCCTAGCACCCGTGTCCTTCTGCAGGGAGGCGATAGTCTCGCCACCTTTGCCGATGATGGCCCCGGAGGCCACCGCGGGCACAAGGATTTTCATGTGATACGTTGTCTCGCCTGCAAGCAAAGAGTCAAGAGGAGTTCACAGAGCGACCAATGGATTAGTCTCGTTGATTCTCATCGGAGATCAATGGGTATCATTTTTGATTTTAGGTTATTAGGATTAGAGTTTAGAGTTAGAATTAGAATTGGAATCAGAATCGGAATAGTAGGTACTTGTACTGGTACGGGAGGTTAGTCTGTGCCCTCGGCTGTTGCAAACATTCTAGTTCTGGCTCTGGTTATGGTTATACTCTGGGTTAGATCTAGTTTCTAGCTCATTCGGCAGGTTACAAATTAAAAATAATAACAGCATTTCAGCGTCGATCGCTTGGAGTTCTTGGAGTTAGCTTTTGGTTTGGTTATAGGCATGTTTGGTGGCTTCAAACAGAGCGATTAGGTTTTGGTGGCATGGGTTACGGCGTGTCGTGGATTGGTTATAGTGGCATGGTATGGTGTTCGACTGTTGGGTCTGTTTCTGTGTGGTTGTTCTGTGGCAAGCCATGAGGAGTTATGAGCTCGAGGTGAGATCGGATGAGGAACGGACAATGCTGTGGCGACACACGAAACACATGAGACCTGGCACTGTGGCTCTTCCACCGGCGGAAGGTCGTCCGTAAGAGAGACCCTGACCGACCCTGATCGCAAAAGCAAAACAAAAACGAAAACGAAAGAGTATTTTTTTATGGAAAAAATGTAAGTCAAAGCAAAAGTCGGTCAAAGGGGCGAAGGTTAATGGTCGGCGGTCGCCCGTCGGCGGTCGTCAGTGGGGTCAAAATCAAAATCAGTTATACAAAGTCAAGCTCAAAGCGCGCTCGAGTTACAGATTGAGAGGTACAGATACAGATACAGATACAGAAAAACGACAGATAGAGCTACGGCTTTAGTTCGGTATTAATCTTCAATTAGTCGATCTTTCTCTTATTTTTGGTAAATATATTTTTTGGCTAGACAAAGATGGATTTAATGGTATTTAATGAAAGTGTGACAAAGCTTACCATGATGAATATGATTATTGTTATTATTTTCAATTTCAACCTCAATTCCAGAACAAACTGACTCACCTGAAACGGAAAGAGCAGAACGGAAACAATGATTATAAGTTGGGATTTGCAGCTCTGCTACTATTTATGAGGGCAAATGAGCGGGAAAGCGAAATACGGCAAACGAAGTACGAAGTAGCATGGGCACAGTGAAGCCTCGCAATGATCTCATACGACGACGACGACGACGACCCCAAGTCGCCGCCAGTAAACAAACAAATTTCAATTAATAAAATGTGTCAAGCGGAGACGCTCTATTACACAAGCGCTGCAAGGCAGCAGCAGAAGCAGCAGCGGCAAGACAACAAAGTGATCCGAGCGCGTTGCACCTGACTGGCTGCCACCATGCATCCACCCGTCTGTCGGTCTCTGTGTCGCCTGAGCTGACTTGGGGCGGCCCAAGACGTTGGCACTCGCCTGGTTTAAATTTAGCCCGGCTCCCCCAGCTCCTCCCTTGAAATCTATGTCGTCTTGGTCGGCGTCGAGTGTCCTTCAAAAGTATTTCTCTAATTAGATACAGCACACTCGCACACACACTGTACTCTGAGGCGATGACATTGCGGAGGGTTGGCGGGGTGAATATTGGACCATTTGCCCTGCTTTACATGCATGTGTGAAAATGTGCGATTTGCAAAGAATTTGCAATGTGCAAAAAGCGAGGAGGGGCAGCGGCGAAAGCGAAAAACCCACATACTTAGCACCATGCTGGCCAATTTCCGCCTCAGAGCAGCCTCATCGCACTCGAATAATTGAAAGTGCGCCGGACGCATCTGTCAGTTATCTATCATCTATCTGTGGTCAGAGGAGGAGGATGCAGTCAAAACAAAAAAATTTAAGAGATGCATAGAATTGCTAGCAGAATCACAATAAATTGTGCGGGAAAAGACTCGTAAATAAAAAGGAGCGAAAGAGTATAATATGCAGGAGGAAACAACTGAGTTGGCCATTTGCTTAGCGATTTTATGGGCCACAAAGGACAGAGTCTGCCTTGCTGTTGACACTGTACAGCAGCAGCTTAAATTATGTGACTGTCATAAATAACGCTTGCAGACCGCCCATGGATGCGATGCAGGAAGCGGTTGCAGCAGCAGCAGGAGGAGGAGGAGCCTGCAGGGGGCAGACTGGCGACTAATTTCGTATGCATTGTGTGCAGGATTGGTTGGGGAAACTAGGCTAACGACAAGCTGTGGCACAAGCTTCGTGGCGGAGCAGGAGCAATCTGCAGCACGCAAATTGTTAAAGCAAAGTCGCGGCGTCAAGTGCTTGTCGCGTACCACGCGACGTATGCGTAATGTGGCGACATGTGTCACGCGAGTAAGCGATTGGATCCTTGTTTTCGCCAGCTAGCCACAAGGAGGTGTTGCAAAAACACTATTTAAACCTAAATGCTACAAAGTCCATTAGTCATAGATATTGAAGTAATTTCCTTTACTTGCTACGAAACGCAGCACTTGCTTTTAAACTTCTAAATCGATAAAAGTGGGAATGTTTACTATATTTTGGTATTTGAAGGTGTTTGAATTACTCTTTAAAATAGAGTTTACAGAAGTTTAACTTGGTTTTTTTTATTTCCAACATTCCCCTCTCTTCCGCATATTGAGTACCTTGTGTCGCAAAATTCCAAACAAAAATTCCTCCGCATGCCGTAAATCTTTATGCAACACATATGTATGAACCACTAGGGCAGGCTAAAGGAAAGTGGACGCGGGACATACATAAGACATAATATTTTGAGGCACATTCGAAATTGAAATGGACGCCCACATTAAAGCGTACGATTAGCATATGAGATTTTATATATAGTCGATTGTGGCAGTTGCTTTTGTTGGTTGATTTTTTTTCTCGTGGCTTTTTTATGCGATTTTTGTTTTGCTGCTTAGTTTTTTATGAGTGTTTGTTTGTTGGTTTTATATCGTGTGTATCGGAATGTGTGCTGGATTGGATGCTGGTGATATTTGGATTATTCTCTTTCAAAACTTTCAACGCAATGTTAATGGATAATTCATTTATAGCTTGGTGGCTTCTTGGGCGACGTTCGGTTCGGTTCGTTTGTTTGACATTTGTTTAGGTTCGTTTTTTCTTTTTTTTTATTGAATTTTTTTTTTAGCTTTTCAAGTTTTCAAGTTGCTGGCGGCTTTTAGAATGAGGCGACGTGGTGATTGATGCTGTTGCTGTTGTTGATTGGTTGGTTGGTTGGTTGGTTGGTTGTAGCGAGCTCGATAGTTATAGATAGAGAGATGTGGTGTTCATTTTATGTAGGGTGTATATATATATAGTAGAGGAAGTTGTGCGCAACTTTGATAGTTCTATGCTGATGCTGATTGCGTTTTTGATTTATTTTGTTCGAGCATACACTCGGGGACTCACCGTAACACCAGCAGGAGGCAGTCTTATAGTTGCCCAGCGTGGGCGTAGTCGCTGCTGCTAATGCTGTGGCCGCTGCCGCTACAACTGTTGGCGGCGTGTTGGCACCTGATGTGGCATTGGGGGATGCACCATTCTCGCTGAGCGGCGACGACTGCTGCAGGTCCATCTGATGGTGCAGAACGTGACTGGGGTTAGCCTGGCTCAGATGCTGCTTATAGCTATGAACGGCTAATGAGTATGCAGCTCTATGGGGACTGATGTTGCTGATGCTGCTGCCGCTGTTGCCGCTGCTGCTGCTGTCGCTGCTGTTGTTGCTGTTGCCGCTGCTGCTGGCCAGCGAGTGTGTGGATGAGGGCGACGACGTAGTGTTGTTGTTGTTGTTGTTGGTGGTGGAATGTCGTGGCTGATAGTTGCAAGCTAATTGCTGCATATGTGTGGGCGTTGATTGCTGATATCGGTATGTGAAATGTTGTGGCTGTGGGCTCTCTGGCTCTGGCTGCTGCGGCTGCTGCTGCTGCTCGTAATCAAAGCCCAAATGCTGCATCAGCAGCTGGGCATCTCCATCCAAAGCCGCCTTCATAATACTCTCCATTTTTTGCGGAATTATCGACGTTCCCGTTCAGTCTTCTCTTGGAATATATATATATATATATATAGATTTATATATCGATTATCTGCCTCGATTCCTTATTTATTTAGTTAGTTTGTTTGGGTTGTTACATTTGATATTGGGTTGCTCTCTTTCGATTTACTCTACGCGCTTTCCAATTATGAAACTCGTTCAATAAACGAAAGAAAAAGAAATGGAAAATTTGTTTAAATTAAGCTGGCTTTTCATGGGTTCACAGACACGCAGCATGGATTAGGCGGCACGAGTGGGAGAAATATGGAATCTGTGTTCTACATTCTATTCTATATGTCTCCGCCTCGCATTTCCTCGATTTCTGAATCGCATTATAGGTACATCGAGTTAACGAGTTTAATGGCAGTTTGTAAGGCTTTTGTGCATTGGTTTCTTCTCTTTTTCTGTTTAGTTTTGGTTTAAGGATAATGCTCTCAATGATGATGCGGTGGTTGCAAGTTTACATACATATATAGATATATATATATATATTTATATAGAGAGATAGAGAGAGAGATCAGGTTGATAGAGTGGTGACTTCGCAGTGGTTTAGTAGGTTGCTTTGACTTCCGGATGATGGCTTTTCAATTAATTCGATTTGGTTCGATAGCTGGCGCTGATATTGATAGATTGATATTGATATTGCAATTGATATTGATATATTGGCATATTGATGTTGGTGTTCTTGGATGTCGGTTGGTTTAGTGTTGTTCTGTTGGTGCCTGGTTCTTGGGTTTCTTTTGATGGTTCTGGTTAGATATATATATATATTCTGTACGATAACAACAACAACTATTACGATGCGATATTGTCATAATATATATATGGTATATATATATTACAGTTTGTATATAGAAGTAGGCAGAGTGTGTAAGGCAGACAGAGACAGAGAAAGCGGCAGCAGCAAGCTTCAGCAAAGGTTCAGAATCTTCTGTCTCGCAACCTATTATATATATATTTTATATTTTTGAGTCACAGGATATGGGCTTTCTTTACAGGATTTTTGATGACAATTGGTGCTATGATGGCAAGAGAGAGAGAGAGGGATGTCCATGTAGAGGATGGCGGTTGTTAATGGCGATATAGAGTTACACAACATCCAAAAATGCTATGGAAGACATTTAGAAAACAAAGCCAAGGCTTTTTACCATTCAGGAGCTAATACCAGGAATCGGTCGAGGAGGTGGTGGTGCGTCGCAGTTCCTATAATACTCGATGACGATGATGTTGATGTTGCTGTTGCTGCTGCGTTGCGTTGAGTTGCATTTGCTTGGTGCTTTTCTGTTTTTCTCAGTCGTTGTTTCAGGTTGATTAATAACTTTTCGGTTTTGATATTTAATTATATACTTGGTTACTTTTGCGTAGCTTTATCACAACATTTTCCGACCACTGCTATTCTCTTTTTGTTTAGTTTATTCGTTGAGATTATATCACATTTGAGTTGAGTTCGGTTGAGTTCGGTTCTCATTGGGTTTTTCGTGGGAACGCTGCTGATTTCGGAGAGATTTTGATTTATTCGCGGCCATAGGAGAACTGTCGCCTTTATTCGTTTTTGTATTATTTTTTAATAGCTATTTCTGTATTTTTTGCTAATCGCACGCTTAAGTGGGGACAACAACAGAAACAAAAACAACTGTTCGTGATTATTGAGAATATACTTTATACTTTTTTACAGTTTTTACTTTGTGTGTGTCGTTTTTTGTTCGTTATTTTTTTGTATTTTTTCCGCTGTGAGCTGTGTGTGGCATGCACATCAATTTATTTTTATATTCTGTGTAGTATCTATAATTATATTTGCGCTACAGTTGGCGTTTTTTCGTCGATAATTACAAGCACATTTATATGCATGGACGGTAATGGTTTTGAATAACAAAAAATAACAAAATAATAACGAGAAATAAAAACGGTAATATGTAATACACAGAAGTATGGAACGCTGTAACAAATATATATCATGGTCAGATGGAATTGAGCGAATTGAAAGCATTTTAATTGATGAAGAGCAGCGGAAGTCCGTTGATAAGCCAGAAGCTGGAAATGATGGGGGGGGGGGGGGGGGGGATAGCCCAAGGCCTACTCTATTTTTCGATTGAACTTCAGCCTTGACTGCTTTTAAATCGGAACCCACACAAGCATTAAATGAGGGATTACCAAGCCAAGCAAATCTATAGTTAAAATTATGGACAAAAAACAAAAAAACAAAAACACAGTAATTTGGACTGATCTCGCCAAACGAACTAATGACAAAATTCGAATTATAGAAAAATGTATAGAGATTAAAAATATAAATACAAATGTCAGAGATAGAAATGGAAATTGAAAAAAGTGGGCGTCACAGCGAACGTGGCCATACCTTCGTGAGATCATCAAGCCAGGCAGCAGGCAGACCCTTTCGGGGTCTCGAAAAAATTGATTTATTGTGCTCGCCCCATTGAGAAGTTGGCCTGAAGCCGGGCTGAGAGCAAAAACACCTGCCCGAAAGTGTTGCCAAATGGCAGCCAAATTAACAACTGGTTGGCAATAGCCGAACTCTCAGGTTACACAATGAAGCTGCGAGCGAGCTGAAACAGAAGCTAAACTCGAAGCCGAGTCGAAGCTGAGGCTATGGAAAACAGGCAGAGCTGGAGCTGAGCTCCGAATTTCTGGCACGCATAAATAACACATTTTCGGGGCAAATGCTAAAGACATTTTCGCCAAAAATGCCAAGACGGACACGGACTACAAAAGACGCGCAGCAAGAAGACTTGCCAAGAAAAATAAAAGTAAAATGCCCGCACGTCTGTGGAGTGGCTTGCGATTTTATTTCTATTTCTTGTTCGCTTTTTCTCTTTCTTTTTCGGCTTTATTTTATTTGTTATTTGGTATTTTATTTTTTTCTTATTTTTTCGTTTCGTTTTGGAGCAACTTGAGCGGTTTGGGCATGGCCACGACGAGTGTCTCAACTTATTTTTGGCTTTTTCAAAGGCAAAGACACACACACAGTCGCGGAGATACGAGTGAGTGAGACATGTTTGCCCACATTCAAATCATTTTTCAAGGTTAGGTTTTGCCGCCGTTTTGCTTCCCGCATTTCAAGTCAACAATTGTAGTTCTCTTTTTATTTTTGTCTGTTTTTTTTTTTTTTGGGAGCTCAAGTAGTACTCGTCAGCGTGACTCTCGAGTTAATTACTGGCAACTAACTCGAAATTGATTTCAAGAATCAACTGATAAAGCCCGATTCAAACCGATCCGAGCCTGAGCTAAGGTCAAACTTCACCTCGAGTTGTGTTTGTCCAGTGCTTTTTGTGGGCTTCTGTCCACTTTGAATAATCATTATGCCTGGCATTGAACTGAATTCATAGCTGGCGGTGCGTTGTGTGTGGAGTGTGGTCTGTGTGCTGTGAGTGCTGTGAGTGGGTTTGGTTTTCAGCGATTAGCTAATATTTATGGAAAAGTGTAACCAATTCCAAGACTTCAGTTCATTGCCGATAAAGGGAGAACCGAAGGCGACCTTGAAATGCTAGATAAACGCCACAGCCATTGACAAGACGTTAATTGCCGTCGCAACCGAGTTGCCTAATATTTATATCGGAATATTACGCATACGCAGTGTAAGCTCCTGGCAAATAGCAATGAGATAAACCCTATAATTACCAATGCACACGCTAATTACCAAGGTCAACACAGGCAGAGAAAGAGAGAGAGAGTGCCAGAGATACTCCAGCTCAGGTGCAAAGATACTAAGATACTAGGGTACTAAGGTACTGTGAGAGATATCAAGGGGGGGCACGTACAGAAGCTGGTTGGCTGGAGCTGAAACGATGGCTGGTGCTGGAGCTGATGCTGCTGCTGATGCTGCTGGTGGATGAGCTGGTGTCCCAGCTGCTGTGGGCTCGTGCTCAGATCCTGCTGCATGCTGGACGTCGACGTTGTTCTGGCAAACAACATGCTGCTGCCAACTGCGCGGGAGTTGTGTGTGTTTATTGTGGATTTCGAGTCAAAAGCGAATTCAGAAAGCGAATGCCAGCGAGCGAGCGCACGAAACGAACGACAAAACCGCACTGAAGAATTCCAAAGACGGAGCCCAGACTCAAGCATAGAGTTGGGGAAGAGAGGAGCGCCGGAGAATTGGAGAGAGCGGCCCGGAGAGCCGCTACAGCTGGCGAGCCGTACAACCGGAGAGCTGGAGAGCTGGAGAGCTGGGGAGCCGACGTTCGCGGCATGTGAGTCAGCGCGATCATAAGCAGATGATGATACAGCTCTCTGTGTGCGTATGATCTAATGCTGCCCCTGCTGTTGATTGCCTCACATCATTCCATGTCACTCGTTTCATTATCAGAGAAAAGAAGCAACGGCGAAAGGGAACCTCAAAAAGAGAGAGAGCGAAGCAGAGAGAGGGAGCGAGTGTCGAAAATAGAAACTGCTGTGGCAACATGTGATACCGAAACGGAGCCAACGTGATAAGCCAGCGGCGGAAAGAGTGAACGTGTCACGTTTTTCAGGCAGCAAACCGAAATCTGATTGCCCATTCAATGAGCAAATGAAAGCTCATCGAGCAGAGTTAATTATCCGATCCGTAGAGCAGCAAACCTGGCCTACACTGCGTATGCTTAATGTGGCAGCTGCCAACCTGGCGTATGCGTAATTTAGCAGATTAACGGAACAGAACAAGCTACCTAGTGATGACCCAATTATCCTGATTGGCCTAGCCTGCTCCCTTTAGTTATATTTTTTTTTCTGGGGCCTAATCACTGGCCCTTAAAGAAAGCCACTCGTGTTATTAGTAGGCCACTCGAGATGCTGTACAAGTGCAACAACACACACACACACAACACCGATGGCCACTTGAGCCGCAGCAACAATGGTGCCTGCACCTAAGAATAAGGTAACCCAAAAACACAAGCCACACACATGCAAAGACAGAGAGAGATACAGGCTCTGATTGTGGCCAAAATAGGAAGAGAGAGTGAAAGGGGGGAAGGGAAAGAGCAGCCCTGAGGCAGTAAACGCACTTGAGATTCGGCCAGGCAACAGTCGTTGCAGTTGCAGCAGGCGAAGTAGCTGCTAGCCCACCCAGCTTATGCAGGGCAGGCGCACTCAAGGACGTTGCTCTGGCACTTGGCTTATGTGGCTGTGGCTGTAGCTGCGGCTGCTGTGGCGGCTGCAATGGCGCCAAATGCTGCACTGCAGCTGAATGGGCCTCCGCGCTTCTCACCACTGCGCAGGGCAAAAACGAACAGGGACACGACCACGGACACGGATAGGGACACGGACACGGACACGGACACGAGCTCAACAACACGCACACACTTCGCACACCCGCATTGTCATCAAAGTAGGTCAACCGCTTGCCATGCTGTCAACGTTTACCCGAGAGCAGCAGCAGCAGCACCAGCTCATGTTGCTCTCGCCCGGAGAGCAGCTGCGTTAGTTTTGGCTCTCGCATCATGGAACACCCCCGCGCACAGCAGCAGCATTGATTACATAAGCCCCAGACCGAGTACCAGACCGAGTACCAGAACCAGTAGCAGTACCAGGACCCGGACCCAGACCCGGACCCTGCCTCGACAGGTTGACCCACCGCCACCCCACTTTTACTGCATTTCCTTTGCAGCAGCAGCGGCACCTACAGACGCACCACTCAGACCCCAACCCTAACCAGGCCTGACAGCCATAAATAACAATGAAAACTGACAAAAAAAAAAGATAGAAAAACAAATTAAACAGAGAGAGAAAAAACGGTGAACAGCAAATAAATAACCAAGAAATGAGCGACTATCGAGGCAGCTAAGCAAATAAATTGTTTGAAAACTAATAAATAAGGTGTGTAAATACCCAAACCGACAATGGACCTGTTCTGCGTCCGGCCGAGACACAATGGCTTCAATGGTGGCTAATTAATAACAAATGTCCAGCTGAACACATACACATATCTATGTTATGTATCTATATACCCCACACTAAATGCGAGTGCATTGCCGAACAGCTGATAAAACGGTTTCATTTTTGTTACCAAAATTGATGGCTTGGAAAACAGCGTCAGGATAAAGTAATAAATTCATATTTACCTATCCAACAAACTTGAACTTACTCGAACAGAATTTCCGCATTCCAACTCGATACGAACTTAAGAATTTCGATGAAAAATAACATTAGGAAATGTGATTCTGCACTTATTACATCAATTTGGGGAGAATTTTTCCTCGATTTATGTACGTGTATATTCTGTGTGATACGTATTACTCGATGCCTGCTCTGTGCGAAATGTAAACTGTCTGTCAGCTCGGGTTTCTCAGTTCAAATTTGAAAATCTCTTCCCCTGACAATCGGTCTAAAAGCACGCCTCGGCCAGCAATTAAGAAATTCGAAAACGTGGCTCCGACTATGGTGTATCGCATCGTATCGAGTATCAAAAGTGGCTATAGCATTTACACCTTTGCTATTTTGGTGGCTATGACGACAGGTACTTCGATTGCGTCGCTCGCTGGCTGGCTCACCTTGGAGCTGCCAGCTGGTTTCGAGCCGAGCAAATCATGCAAAGCAACTAGTTAATAGCTGGACTCCAAAAGCTAGCATTCGGATTTGGGTTTTGGGTCTTGGGTTTGGCAATGGACAGAGCTTCTTCATCTCCATATGAATGGGAATGGTGGTGGTGGTGACCCACTCACCGAGCTGCGGGGCATCCATCAGCTGTCCCGCCAAGTGCAGCTCATAGCGATCTGGCGGAGAGCTCAGGGACGGACTAGCACTTGTATCTAATTGCAGGCCATTGATGAGCTCAAAACTGAAACTGAAACTCAAAACGAGGCTGTGGCACACAGATACTGATGCCGTGGCAGTGGCTGCGGCTGCTGCAGGATTGCAACTGGAGGTCGTTGCGAAAATGGGTCAAACTGGGCCCTGTCTGGGCGCCCAAATCCTGCGCAAAAGACCACATGCCAGTTGTCATATACGGATGGGTCCTCGGGGCGTATACGCCATATCTCTATCTCTGGCTTAATTACAAATCAAAGTCTGTCCGTCCGTCTGTCTGTGTGTCGGTTGCAAAACTGACATCGAACGTATTGGGGGCAAACTGCAAATGAATTTCTCGTGCTGATTAATTGAAAACTTAACACACAACAACAGGCAGCGGCGACAACGACAAAAAGCAACGAAATCATAGATACTAGATATAGTGAGAGGGGGGTTTGGCGTTCGTCGGTTGGGGATATTGCAGTGACAACAACAACAACAACAACCGTGGCTATATAACAAAGAAGGGCAGGAAAACGGTACGGAACGGCACGTCACGATCGGCAAAAAGTTAGGCAAACAAATTGTATGAGTTATTTATACGGCTCGCAGATAAAGATAGATAACGCTTGAGAGATTGATAAATAGATTGACAGATATAAAGAGCAGGATAGAGAGAGAGATAGGAGGAGAGAGGGGAGAAAGAGAGAGCGCGATATAATGGTAAATGCAAGAGCGATTGACAATATATTCTTCATATTCTGTTACTCCAAAATTCCTCCTGCTTTCGAAATGAATTTGGAGTTGGATTTGAATTTGAATTTGGATTTGAATTTGAATTTGGATTGCTTTAGATTTTTTGATTCTGATTTTGGATTTCGATTTGGATTGATTTGATTTGGTCAACTTACCGGAACTGAAATGTGAGCGTTTAGTTTGTTCATTTTCCGGATCGGAATCGAGTGGCCTTTTGCGTGAGTCGCCGATCTCAGGACTTGGACATGTCTCCATGGTAGCGTCTTCGGCCATTTTTAAGTGAATGTTGCTGGTTTTGGTTATCGACTTTGACTGAAGATTGCTTTAGCTGAAGCTATAGCTTATGCTTATGCTTTTGCTTGGCTTTTGCTTTTGCTACTGCTTTTGCTTTTGACTTGGGTTTCTGTTACAGTTTACAGTTCTGTTTTCTATGTCTCGTTGGAGTTGGGTTGCCGTTGAATTTTTCTTTTGAATTGAATTGATTTGCAGTTCGATTCGATTCGATCTTTTTGGTTAAACGACAGTTCGATGTTTGGTAATGAGGCGTCTGTTTAGCTTGGTATTATTTGGCTTTTGGCTTGCTTGGTATTGTTTCTGGTTTTTCTCTGTTTTGGGTTTTTTTGGTGCGTGCGAGAGCGAAAGATCGATAGAGCGAGCGATCGTCAGTAACTGTAACTGTTTAGTTCTCCTACTCGTCCTTGTCCTGGTCCAAGTACTCGTCCTCGTCCTCGTCCTTGTCCTTGTCCAATGAATGCGATGCTGTACGATGCGATGCGATGCGATGCCTTATCGGGGTGGATCCTCAACGGGCATCTGAGAGACAGAGAGTGTGATGGGCTATGATGCGGATGAGGTCCTCGGTCCTTGCTATCGATCGCACTCGAAATTTGCCTGACGGTTTTACTCTATATTTATTCACGATCCTTCTAGATTTGCAATGTTTTTTTTTTTTTATTTTCATATTCATATTTTAGTTTTTGTTTTTTGGTGGTTTTGTGGTGGAATGTGCGAGTTTTGTTTTTAACGTTTATATGAAAAAAAGAAAAAGAAAAAAATATTTATGAGTGAATTATGCAGCAATAATAAATATACATACATACAGTAAACATTTAGGCAATATATAGGTATGTAATTCGGCATTAAAATGGTAAGTAAGATATAGATACAGTTGTCAGAGTGGCAATATGCATTTCTCGGTTTGTAATAGTTTAAAAGTTTAAAAAAACACACACACACACAGGTGAGCAACATTTAGATAGGTACAAAAACATATCCTCGTTCGACTTGAGCTATTTACAAAATTAGCGAGGGGGTTCTTCTAAAAAAGCCAGGATTTCGTGTGTGTTTTTGTGTAAAAGGCATTCACATTCATCAAAAACTTGAGAAGGAGCGCAGGCAAATGAGTTGTCGAGTTTGGGGATTTGATTGGATTTGATAGATAGTTTGAATCAAGCTCGTGAATGGATGGAAAGCAGACGACAGTAGCATGAATTGGAGGAATCCATAGAAATGTTTATTAAATGGCAGGGCCCCCTATAAGAAAGGATCCCATATGGGCGAGAATGCGGTTAGAAAGGCTGAGAAATCTCTGCGCACTCCAACTAATTATGTGTACATATATACGATTTAAGAGCAATATCTAAATTAAAGCTAACATACCGCTACTTATATATGATAGTATTTCATTTATTGTAGGTGCCCCACTGACAGTTAAAAACTGAAATTCTCCCTTAAATATCTTAACTTAAAATCATTTTACAAATAAAATCACAACCAATTTGATTAGAAACAATCACCGCATGCTGCTAGCTAAACATTTCAAAAGTCCCATCCTAATTAATGCCCCACTTGAGCCATAAAAATATTAATCGTTACTGAAAATTCGTTCCATCTAAATCATCTTTATCAAAGTCCACGCTCACAGACCCAAAGCTGGAGCTGTTTTAGTTATTTTTGAATACCTTTGAGCAGGTTGTGTGTAGTGTGTGTGTGCACGGCAATGAAAACTAAACTTGCAACTCAATTATGCATAAGCTGTTTTATTTTTTATTATGATTTCATTGCTAATTAAAAATGCGCCGACACAGAAACCAAAGCGCGACCAGCAACAACAACACCCAAAATCTGCAGCGTTAAGCGACAGACAGACACAACGCGCATTTATTTGTTTAAAATGGCGTTTAATTATACAAACGTTTTTATATTTTGTATTTTGAATCTTTTTTTTATTTTCTGTTCGCTGGTAGTGCTGAGAGAGACCCCTCAAGTGTGAGTGCGGCGGTCGATTTGACTGCAAACGACCTTGACCATTGAATAAGTTTTTTCTTCTTCGTTTTATTGTATTTTTTTTTTTTTAGAGACCGAAAGCAAAGCAAAATGAGCAATAAATCGAAGAGATGGCAAAATGCTAAGCAAAGCAAGCGGCCAGAGATACATAGATACGCGGACAAAGCAACGTACTATCAGATACAATTGTACTGCTGCACCTGTCATCGCCAGAAAACACAGAGAACACAAACACGAAACAGGTAAGCCGCACAAATTTGCATTTACTTAAGAAATTAGTGAGCTACAAATGCGAATATCAAGAAACTAAAGATCGATTTAAGCTAAGATGCGGCAGAACGAGTTTTCGATCGTCGCAACGGGGGGAATCATTGAGAACCAGTTGCTTTTGCGCCTCGGCTTGGCATTTCAGTTTTTCAATTAATTCACTTAATGCTTTTCGATGTTTGTTTCTTGTTTTGTTTTCAGCTATTTCGTTTTGAGTTATTTGTTATTTTTTGTCGTTGTAGCTCCGTTCGTAGAAGAATTCCGATTCGAGGCAAGCGCTCAAAATGGCGTCCATCGAAGTCTAAACAAAAGTCATCGAATAATAAATGCGACAACTTGGCAATCAAATTTCAGTTGCAGTTGGCCCCCAGCCCCACATGAAGAAATCTTAGTTTCAGTGAGCTCGAAAGTCCCCCGACATTTCTCGTGTCCTTGAATTTGCGACAAAAAATCGTTGCAGATTAGAATTCCTTCAACGAGAAAAGGCCATTGATGCACTCAAGCCGAAAATGTGTTAATGGTGATGAATTGGAAACAGCTGCCGTCGTTGAGTGAAATGAAATGCACTCTCCAATCAGCCCAAGGACTCGCCTCGGCGACGACGGAATTATAATCATTTGAAATGCAAAAGTGGGTGGGAGAAAGGCGAAACAGAGCAGTGAAGCAGGTTGCCCACGGAGGCAGAGATATCTATCTATCAGCACGAGTCACTGTGTGTGTATATCACCGCCTTATCTAATTTCTAGGGAAAAACTTTAATACAAGAGCGAATCATTCACCCTTTAGCTAGAGGAAGCCTGCCTGCCTGGCTGAACGACGTCAACAACAGTCCGATTTCTTTCCGACTTTATCATGGAGTTCATATATGCACACATATATCTGTGGAACACAAGAGGGAAGGAAATATTCCATTTACCCACAACGGGTACTCATACTTGGCACATACATAGGGCCAGGCACACTTATCTCCCTGTCAGACTCACAGTTATCACCGGAGCGGAGACGACAGCGATAAGGTTTATTTTCGTTGCTTTTCGGTTTGTCGATAAGACACTCAGAGCCGTAGCTAGGCAAAGGGGTTTCTTTCAGGCCAAATCAATCGAAGGGGGGTAAGCAAACTGAGCTAACAGAGTGCCAACTGAGAAGTTATAATGAAGCGAAGAAGCTAGAAATGACATCAGAAGTTTCTTCTTTACAAGTTTCAGCAGCGCCAAAGTGGGAATTGGAGTTCCGAGGGGGACGACACGCGACCCGCATTCGATGCTGCGCCCCCTGATTTATGTTTTGTTGCTTAATTGAAAGGCCTGGCCGAGCAGTTCGTTCTAGGGCGCCGCACAGAGCACACATCAAAGCTCACGGGAACAGCGGACGTTTTTTGTTCACAGCCTCAACCGCTTTGCGGGGCTCTCAAATAACAAAACTGTCAGTTAGTTGTTGTTGATGATGATGATGGGGCCCAGCACTTAACGAAACGGCGACGACGACGACAACACTCACTTGAACGAACGGTTGTGGGTTCCAAAATTGAAACTTCTGACATAGAAAACACACACTTCTTTCGACGACGACGGCGGCGAGAGTGCGCCAGTACGTGAAAATCAAATACAACTAAATTCAAAAACTGAAAACAATTAAAAACGAAATACAGTATCTGCGAGATTCAAACACTTGCTGGCAAAAGAGAGTGGGAGAGAGAGGGGGAGAGGAGAGAGTGGAGAGAGTGGAGAACGAAGAGAGGAAGAGAACGATAGAGAGAGAGAGTACGCAGAGAGAGCCCGCGTATCTGGTAGATACTTTATCTACAAACTCTCGAGTGCTCGTCGTCGTCGTCGCTGGGTTTGCAAGTGTTTGCTCAGCCGTTTCCAGAGAGCTCAGCTCCTCCTCTCCCTCCTTGCCAGTATGTCTGTGTGTGCGCACTTATATTCTTATCAGTAAATAGTTTACGTTATGTGCTGCACTTTGCTCTTAATTGTTTTGTTTTTGTGTTTTCGATTCGCCAGCGCCGCGCCGCCTCTCGCCTCGCCCCAGACGCCTTGACGCTGATAAAACTTCAACTGGCTTACTATTTAGAGTTTGGCCATTGTAGGGGCTCTCCGGTGGGTGCCACAAGTGCCTCGCGATAACCTCTTTCGAGGGCCCCAAATCCCCGGCTCATTTGTTAGGACATCGCCCGACTTGTTTGCTCATTTCGGACTCATTTCGGCACTCATTTATCGTCTTTTCATAGGCTCAGCGCAGCTCAGTCAGAATCTGCTGACAGCAGCGGGTCCCTCTCACTCTCCCTCTCCCTCCCCATATCTCTCAGTATGTTTGTGTTGTATCTTTATCTCTCTTGGCGTTCTGACAAATATCATGTGCGATAAATCTTCGGCCTGCTAAAGGACGAGACGCACACGCACAAGCAGGCATCCTCGACTTTTTGATGACAAAGGCTGATGGGCAATTTATCCCGACATTTCCGAAGCAGCATTGACATTGCTAATCTGAAAACGTTTCATTTGTTTGGCCTGTCAGCGTGTTTGTGTGTGGAAAACACACACGTTTTCCCAGGCTGGGGGAAAAATTGAAAAATTATGTGCACCCAAAGTAGGTGAGTAATGAGACCAGACGAGTGAAAATCTGGGAGTGGGATGCAAAAAGGTGACTCACTTTCAGAACCGGACCTGTTCGAGTCGTGACTGAATTCTGGATTTTGAAATGAGCCAAGTTTATGGCAGCCAACTGCTAATGATGAGCTGGGAGCTTGATCTCAGCCAAGTCGCAGGTGCAATATGACTTAACCAAATGACACTGGACGTAGCTTTATGTGTGTTCATCAATCAATCAACTGTGGTGTCGTCCGATGAAACGATATGTCACTCATTTGACTCTACATTTACAGTTCTGTTAGGCCTCATATCACTTATCTTTTCGCATTTAATCTAGACAGTCCTCAGAGAACAATAACCCTAGTCCTTTATGGCAACAAAATCCCCTAATCATGGCGACCAACTCTTGGCCCAAATCAAAAGCCGCAATGGAGCCATCCGAGTGCACACCGAACAATTGCCCCAAATTCATAATTGCAGCCAGCCCAAAATGGCTTGACAACCACACACACACACACACAGAGCGGTTGCAAAAGGTACAGTACATATAGTATATAGTACGTAGAGGAATCGGAGCAGGGAACGCCCACCCGGAAGGAAGGGGAAACCACCGAAAAATGAGAGCAACTAAAATAAAATCAAGCTAAACAATGGCCGAACCAGGAGGGCAGGCTAAGTGCGGATAACTGGCCAGCTGAGCTCAGGTTCTTTTGATAACTGCCCGGCAGAGTCACTGGGCTTTACCACCCCCTCCTCTAAAGAGGAGGCGTGGCAGGAGGCAAAGTTTCCTTTGCGGCTTAGCATTAGCGGAAGTTGACAAAAGAGGCGAAATGAAGGCGACATCGACACGAATGCAAATACAACAATGAGGTAAAAGTCATAAGCCATAAAGAAGGGGAAATGAAGGGGCTGGCTGAACTCCTTACAGCCCAGACTTTATTATGAGCAACTGGCTAAACGGGGCCTTAAAGCCAGCGGCAAGGACATGCCAAGCAAAAGGTAAACACGGCGCATACTTAACCAGCTGGCAAATGTGAATGAGGACGCAGCGGCTGAGAGGCTGAAAGCCCCGGGCTCGGCGGAGGCAAAACCGAAAGCAGAGGCAGGGCCGAGGAAGGATTCAAGAAAGCTGAGGCAAAGTGCGACCTCATTGACTTTGGCGGCACGTTCTCGGATGAGTTGACATGACTGTCGCTGCCGTCTTCTGTCTTCTGTCAAATGAGTTTTCCTTACCAGCCCGTGTCCAGTCAGTGCGTTTGTCCGTACGAAGGCAAACTTTCGGCCATAAGCATATGTAAGCAGGTCCTGTGTGTGTACAATTATTGGTTGTTGGCCTGCTTGTTCTTGTTCCTGTTGCCTCGCATGCCGCATGAAAAACGAAAGCGAAAATCAATAACCTGGCACGCGATACTGAGAGCCGCCCACTGACCCCCAGAACGGGAGGCCATCGAACAAAGGTCCGAGGCACAGGAGGAGGAGTATCACAAAAAAAATAAAAGGGTTTCCCCATTGTGTTGTTGGAATAAGACTCCTCCTGTGTTGTCTATTCGAGCCGCCTGTGTTGGAGGAGGTACGTACCCGTGAATGGCGTTGCTGGCGCCTGGAACCCCCGCCAGGAAACTCCCGATCCGGATCCGTATACCGCTCTCCTCCCGCGGCTTTTCTTTGTGCGCATAATTTATGCTCATTGCGCGCCAGACCCCCATTCCCTCATTCCCATACCCATCGCCATGCCCATCCCCCAGAGCAACCATCAAGCCACGCCATCCCATATTTGCTGGCTTTTTATGAGCCACATTTTTGGAGGGTAGCTTCAGGATGTCACTGAGCTCGGCACTCGTGAGGCACGGAAAGAAATTATACTACTAAAACCATCTAGTATACAGTCAGCGAGTGTGAGCTTCTGTGTGGCGGTTTTAAAGTAATTTTTTTGGGCTTACAGAATTTTAAATCCATAATTCCATCACATTCTTATAATTAATAACAAAACAAAAGTTCTGCTGGGATTGTAATAAATCTGCTAAATTAAACATTAATCTAAGATTCAATATTCCTTTGCTAAATCATAATAAAAGATAATTTGTCTTTAAGATGAATTAAGTACTCAATGGCATGAAAACTATCCTCTTTTTGAGATAACAAGCCCTGCAAGGGTTCTGAATCTTCGACTACTCGTAGTCGTCGTCAAGTGGAGGAGTAAGCCGCTTTGGATTTTGGCTTTAGATTCCGTTGACTCGTCTCAGAGCTGCCGCCTTTGTTTAGCATGTCGTTGATGACGAGTTTGTGTGGTTGGAATGAAAGGATGTGATGTGGATGTGAGTCTGCGTGTGTTTGTTATAAATATCAGACGAACGAGCGAGCAAGCGCCTATTTGTGTCGAGTCAACAGAAAATCGGAAGCAGGAGTTAAGGCCGGAGGAAGGCGCCGAAAGCCCAGCTGGGGGGTGTGTGTGTGAAGGGGGTCTGAAGGGATCTCTCTCTAATGTGGCTATTGCTGCCGCCGCTTTTAGCTGTTAGCTGTTGGCTGTTGGTTTTTTGCGGTGGCTGGTGGCAGCATAATTATAATTATTTATGAGTACACCAAATGAAATTAGAATTTCACATTAGCGCTGATTATGTGCGTTGCATAATGGAGTCGCTGCGGCCACGTTGCGTATACGCAACGCACGCCTATCGTGCAAACAAAATGCAGGCATTAGGCCCAACATTCGTCTATAAATATGAATTTATCTGTACACCTAATGCATGGCAGGCACTTGAACAAATAAGTGCGGAGATTTGGGCATATTAATTGGAATTTAATTCAGATTATTTAAAATGTTTAAAGCCTGAATTTTATGGAACGTGTTTTTTAATACTTTAAATTTTCTAAAATAAACATTTAGTTTATAACAAAATATTATTATTTACTCATTTTCCCGACATTTATTAACAGTTTAAATGTCTAAATATAAATTCATATTAAAACCCAAAAGAAAACACATACTAAACTCCGCTTATCATAAGGATATTTAGATAATAAATAACCATTTAATCTATTTTTCTTCTGCGTGCATATAATACACTCTCCGAAAACTCTGCCGCATTTCCCCAGACTTCTTTCATCGCTTTTCCCTCGTCTTTCATGATATTTTCGTGGCATAAATGGGTGAAGGTTAAACTACGTAATATATCCAAATATAAACTACAACAACTAGGCGGCCGCAGCAGCAACTTTTGAGGCCCTACAAGAACACACTGCAAAGGAAAATAAAAACTCACAAACAAAAAAAACAGAGAAAAACATTCAAGGTATGTATCAGCAGGGAAAATGGGGGAAAAAAATGGAAGTGGAAAATATGCAGCGGGCAAGAACCAATATGCTGCTGAGCCAAGCGAAATCCAACCGAACAGAGAGCGCACAAAATGCCGGGGCTTCCCATGAAAACAAAATCAAAAGCTCACAATTAGGCCAAGAGACAGCAACAACAAAAACAACAACAACAGCCACTGAGGCAGCAGCAGCAGCAACAGCAGCAGACATGCAGCCCCTACTGCTCATGTGTGGGTGCGCACCGAGTATCTGTGTGAGTGTATGTAAATTACTTGGGGGGCAGCGAAGCCAAACTGCGAAACTATGTCGCTAGGTCGCTCGTCAATACAGAGTCCGTCCGTTTGGATTTGGGGCTGAAAAGGGGGCAGGGACCGAGCCCGAGCCCGAGCCCGAGCCCGAGCGCTTCCAATCAAATCGAATTCGTGTTTGCAGGTGCCCGCGCCAAGGTGCGTCTATGAATTATCCATAAATAAAGGCGAAGGCAGTCAAATGGCAACACGACAGCCAACAAAAGACTAACTCAAACACAAAGAACTTACGGCAAGTCGAAGTAAACAAGTCAGTCCCAGTCCCCCTGCCTCTGCCTCTGAGTTCTGCCAATATTCCCACCTCAAACCACCTCCCTCTCCCTTTCCTTAAGTATTCTGACCCGATGTTATGGTAGCCTGGATAGCTGCCATAAACGTGTCAATGAATATTCCCCTCAGTCCAACGAGCCACTTCAGATTGAATTGGAAAATCACGAGATCTACCGAAAAGCACACTATGTCTTAATCGAGAAAATGTTGTGTAAACCAAAGGAAGTACCTTACAAATAAGGTGAGTTGTTTAAAAACGATTTTATCTTACGTTTACTTTGAAAAAGTATTTGTATAAATTTATAATGTAACCTTGAGCTTGTTTAAGATTAGGTTATAAGGTTTTTTAAACTGTTTGATCAGATTTAGAACCGATCTTTCCTGCTAATTATAGTAAACGTTCTCTCTTATTTTACGTAGAACTAGTTTATCTTTAAGAAATTTTATATTAATTTGAGCGGATAAATAATTAAATGTATACCTACTAACTTTAAATCAATTTAAAACAAATAAATTTTTAACATTGATTTGGCATTATATCGAGTTTTTAATACTTGTAAGTTCATCATCTAGTTTATCTCATTTTAAACTTGTATTTAGTCAAATATTTTATTATATTTATTATATTTCATACACTTTTAATAAATATATGTATGTTTTCTACACTTTAAAGAACAAACTTAAAATCCTTCTTGCTACTGTTTAAGGGACACCCTATGCAACACTCTAAATTTCCCTTCCCCACAAAATCTTAAGTGTGAATATTCTAATTTAAGAAACAGATTCTATATTTAAAAGCTCTTGTTTCTTGGCCTCGAGACCACTTTCTGGTGAGCACTTTCCCCCCAGGAAAGTGAACCCCCTCAGCAGCACATCTGTGATTACTTTTCATTTTCAATATGGCACAAGTCAAGTAGAAATATTAAATCACATTACTTGACAACCCTACATAGCTGACAATGAAACAAATATTTGTCGTTGGGCTTTATTTTTGGCATTTTAATTAAAAATTGCCCCAGTTGTTGTCGGGGAGACAGGCGACGCTTCTGCCTCTGCTGCTGCTGTGTTGGCCTGGCCCAAGTGCAGCAGCACAGAATTCAGTTTGCAGCTAAGGCGGCTGACGACGGAGGGGAAGAGCCTCTTTTGGCAGCCACAATGGCCCAAAGAGATAGAGATAGAGATAGAGAGAGAGTGTGCGAGATAGAGGGAGGAAAGAGAGAACGGAATAAGAGACAGCGACAAACAGCGTCCCAATTTAGCCAGAATCGATGCTGGCAGGCGACAATGTAATCCATTCGCCAGCCCAGAACCACCCCCTTTGGCTTTTTGGCCCTTGCAGCCCTCAGGTCTCAGCGAAATGAGCAAAAACTTGTGATGGTAAAATTGATACCTTATTTTGATTAGCCAAAAAGTTACAACCAACTTTTCTTACTAAATTATAAGTACAGATTTAGGATTCTTATAAATTGGACTTGAAACCATGCCCAGCATCTTTGCTTATCTGTTTCCTTGAGTATTAGGCAATCTGATCAGTTCCTTATACCTGCAGTTGGTTGAATAGTTGGGAATTATAGCGACACAAGGCTTTTAATGCTGTTTTTATGTGATACTTGGCCTCTAGTTTGCTGTTAAACCATATTATTTATTAATAAAGTTCTTTCGTCTGTCAATGTAAAATACCAGTTTCTAAAAGATAACATTTTTTATGTGACAGCCAGAGCGTAATATTAGAATCCCATTAAGCCTAAATTGATTGCCTTAACCTCGAATCAAGACAAATATTTTATACAATAATTTATGCAACACGATTCAAAAATTTCTTGATTGTAACCATTTTTTATGGACTAACAAATGACAAATCTAATTCGCTTGCGCATTTGCAGTGTTTAAACAGCTTTCAGCTTGCAGCTTGATGAGATTACAGTACCTACTTTACTTTAAAAAAAAACTCAGCTAAAAATAGCATGTACTTATACCTAGATAAATTCGCATCACTGGCGACAACATAGTTTCGCTTGAGGTATGCACATCGCTTTGCTACCCTCTCACCTGCTGAACGATTTACCAGACCTACATTGGACTTGCCCTCTCCTTCTTGGCTTCAATATGTATGTATTCTATACACCTGTTCTTATTACGGCTATTATGTATTTTCGTTTGGCAGCAAATTCTTCTAGATGATTTCTTATTGTTATGGCTCAGCCCACTTTTGTTTTTACATATTATTGCTTTTGGCTTGCTTCTGACTTTGCTCATTTTTCTTCTGATTTTTTGTATGTTCACTTTATGAACGAAAGAAATTGTTACGTCACTCCGGGAGTCCGGACTTCGGGCAGCGGCATTTCATTAACTGTAATTCAATTGAACGCTTCGAGCGAAGACGAGTAGAAATACTTGTATTTCATTCGTTAATTACAAATGCAAGTAATTTGTTATGGAAGCTTTTTCGCCTCACTCGATGACGACGACGACGACGACGACGCTGTGTGTGAACTTGAACGGCGTCAAAGTCGATAGATGGATGGATGGATGGGCAATTGTAATTGCTTGTTCGTTGTTTTTACTGCGGCTTTACCTCTAATAACATTCAATTGATGCAGCGCCAATTAACTGTGACTGCAATTACTGTATAGAGAGAGCCCAAGCGATATCTCAGAGGCATTGAAGGCAATTAAAAAATCGTTGAATATTTATGGGCATGGCGCAAGGCAAGGTCGAGAAGTTGGTGGATTTTCTCGACCGTCATCAGGTGGTTTTCAAATCAAATCAAAAGCTCAGCCACAGGTCTGACACTATTAGCTGATTAATGAGACGGGAATAACAGAAATCAAAATATAAATGATTTCAGAAGCGGGAATCACAGACAGAAACCAGTTTTGAAGTGACGTTTAGTCGAGCTTCACAGAACTTTGAGGTATACAATTAACCCCAATCATTATAGTGTATTTCTATTAAAAAGCAGGTCGTTCTTTAAAGAACATGTAATTGGAAAGTATAACTGTTATCCATTGAGTCGTTTCTGATGCCTAGAAAGGTTCTTTTGACTTTAATTATTAATTATTATATAAAAAATAAGGCACAAAAAGAACAAAAAAAAATAAGTAAAGGGGAGGCATTTCTATAAAATGAACCCACTTTTCGGATGCAATTTGTGTATTGTATGTGTTTTTTCTTACAGTGTGAACCCCGCAACAATACTCAAAGAAAAAATTATAATAGGACATAGCGTTATAATAGAATCCTCCTTGCGCACTTATGATTTCCAGTTTCCATTTGGAAAACTTGTGCTGACCACATTTTCAACCCCTTGAAAATACGTCGTCGATCTCTCTCAGGGGTGATTCATTCATCCATTTTCTTTGTGCGAAGCAATTTGGAAAGCTTTTGGAAAATTACCTAGAACATCGAGCACTTTAATTTACCGCCAAGTCTGCAGTTTTGCACTTCACTTTTGTTCGGGAACCCTAATCGACTCCACCTCCTCCTCCTCCTGCTCCTCCTCATCCTCTTCCGCTTCCACTCAAATGTGGGACTCGGACTCTCGGCTTATTAGTCGCCGAGCCGAGAGTCTCCGGGTCGGAATCACCGCCGTAACCATTACGGCAAATAGGTTAACAGCAGTTTCGTGCCTTTCGCATGAGCACGGCCTCTGCGGGTGTGTTAGTAAGTGTGAGCCTGTGTGTGTATGTTCGCTTGTTTACATAAACCTTTTCTCGTTTCGTTTTGGGTTAATTTTTCCCAGTTATTTTGTCCCCTTGCTACTTTTACACCAAGCCAAAAAATAATGATCATCCTCAACTCCTCAAGCTGCTTAATATTTGATTTGCAAACATCTACACGGGGGATAAACCTAGTAAATTAAGTTAGGCGCGCAATTTTTGAAGCATTTTTTTTAGGAGGTGATTGGTCACACTGTGGAAACAGCTGATCAAAAGAAATTTCTTTAAAAACTTTAAAATTATTGAAAAGTTACTACTAAATGTTTTCCTAAATTGAGATTTTATGAGTTTAATGTTAGATGTACGTCTATTTGTCTTTTTTCTTCTTTTAATTTAAAAATTTTAAAACATTTAAAACTTGAGCTTATTGCAGCAAATTCCCGTTCAAGCCCTGTAAGGAATTTCTCTCCGTGTACTTGCACCTCCTACTTCGCCTTCTCGGCCTTCCTTTTTCTGTTGCTTTTTTCTGTAGCTTGGCCTGTGGTGCAGCAGCAATAGCAAAAGCAACAACAGCAACATCAGCAGCCGGGGCAGCAGTTTAACCCACATACGGGCTGCGAGCTGAGAGCTGCCCCACCGAATTGCGCAACGGGGCGGAGGCAGAGGGAGGTGTGGCAGTGGTGGGGGGGGAACGGAGGGTCACGGGGGCCAGCGGTGTGAATGCAAATGAAACGAAACGACAGACAAGCGGACAATTTAATGCCTATTTGCATTTAACAACAGCTGGACGGGAGAGGTGAGAGGAGGCGAAGGAGGAGGAGCGGTGAAAATGCGAACTACAAAAAAAAAAAGAAAACTAGAATCAAGTGTCGGGTTAGGAATGAAACGAGCAAATTGACGGACAGATAAACGGACGAAGGAAGCGGAGACCGAGATAGGGAAAGAGGAAAGAGCACAGATGCGAAGGGCGGATGGAGGTGGGAGGCGGAGTGCGAAGGAGGTGGAGCAGATGAGCAACTGACTTTGATTAGCATGCCAGATAGGGAGAGTGCGAGAGGCAGCGAGGGAAGAGAGAGATCGACTCCGGGCAATCAGCAGTACATATTCATGCCCATGTATGAATGCGAATATGAACATGAGTGTATGTACGTATGAACATTCCGATGCCACACACTCATAATCTCAATCGAAACCTATTTCATTCGGTTGTGCAAAGCAAATACAGTCGAACTTCTATAACTACCCTGCAGTACCACTTGTCATCAATAGCCTCTGTAATCAACGATTCATCAATA
>JAEIHY010001900.1:0-17598 GCA_018904565.1 Drosophila tsacasi
ATACTTGTGGAGGAAACCGCAGGAACTAAAACTACTCGAGGCTATTTTGCGGATATCAAAATACGATTCAGACAAATCCAAGGCAGGGATTGGAGGGAGCCCCTGAGCCCGGGAGCTGGGAACTGGGAACTGGGAACTGGGAGCAACGACACCCAACAGTCCCAAACCCCTTGGCTCATGAATGCGAATGTAAATGTTGTTGGCAACGTTGTCGTTGTGGCTCCGTGGCCGTTGCCGTTGCCGCTGCCTCTGGTTTGTCTCTGGTGCTCGAGTAAAAGTACAAGTTATGCGTCAAAACAACGAAAGCAGCCGCCAAGGGGGCCGGCTCACCGACTGGCGAGGAGGACTGCGGTGGAGAGGCCTGGAGTGGCCGGGAGTGGCCGGGAGTGGTGGCTAAGGCCGAGAGGTTGAGGAGTCCAAGTTCGTTCCTCTAAATTGCTAGGCGAGGGCGTGGCCCAGAATCGTAAATCACTTTGAAGTGGGTCGTAGACGTCCGAGCTGCGTTCCAGACAACAAAAAGCAACAGCAGCAGCAGATACTCTGAGCCCCTCTTTCTGTCTCTCTCTCTCTCTGTATCTGTCTCAGTCTCACTTTTGTGGCCACTATTATTCCCTGGCCGTTGGAAGCCCCGCGGCGACAGGGAAAAGCACGCTAGGCGCTGGTCAAAGCTGCTTATCCTGACACACGGTAGCCGTTAAGTGTCCAAGTCAGCGGAAGGAAGGAAGCAAAGATAATGCCCCTCCCTACCTACCTACCTCCCTCCCTCCCAGTCTCCAGATCGGTTTGAGCTGGCCAAATCAATCAGTAAATTTATTGATATCACTCATCACTCGATGAGTCCGGTCCCCTTGCCGGTTAATAACAATAATTATTCAGTAAATTAAGCTGCACGCATCCTGACAGAGCCAGGAACATGACCATGCTTCCTCGATCCTGCCGCAGATCTTGATCTGCGGCGCTTCAGTGTTGATGATGCCCCAAGGGGGAATTCGAGACACTTCATTGAAGGTCTGCGAATTGAACTGCGAGGAAACCCCCTAAACAATAAGTACTTTGCTATATGTGAGTTGTACTTGTACTTGCTGTAAATTTATATGCAAAGATTATTTAGTCAAGACAATCTCCTAACCCATAGATTAAGCTAGAAACTCTGAGTTAGACATAACTCTCAGGCATTTATGAAGTGTAACCTGGAATTAAACCAGCCGCAAGATCTGTGAAATCTTAGTCAACTCCTAAACATTGACTTAAAGGTGTACATCGGATCACATCGTTAGATCTGTAATCAATAATATATAAGAAAGATCCTTTGCTACATAAAGAAGCCATATGTTTTGCAAACTCCTAACAGAACTTTAATAGGATGACCTCGTCAGATCTACTCTTTGTAAAAAAAAGGATGAATAATATCTAATAAAGGTCAACTGCAAGGTAAAGAAGATAAAAGATCTGTAAAATTATAGCTAACTCCTTAAAGACCTTCGTAGGATGGCATCACACTTAGTCACTGGTCAACTATTAGTAAGAAAAGATCAATTATGTGAAGAAAAAAGCATTAAGATCTGTAAAATCAAGTTGCAGATAAAAGCAGCTCATTAGAGACCTCCATAGGAAGGACCTCACAGTCTTCAAGATCTTTCAACTCTTTGCAACACAGAAGTGTAAACTCAAAGGTAACTCCTGGGATTAACAATAGAGATCTGCACAAGATGGACTCTTAGTACTAATAGATCAATAATATGAAACTTTAAGAAGCCATAAGTGGGCATCACTAAGATCATTGAGCAAACCGCTCATTCCACAACATCAGTTTCAGTGCACTTAAACGATTGTCTTAGATGAAATTTAATTTGCAGGCGATTTAATAGAGCTATCAATGTGAAGTCTTACCAAAAGGCTGCACAGCCTTAGCTGCTACAAAAGGGGAAAGAGTTTCGCAGTGAGGGTTGTGCGAGGAAGGAAAATGCGCAATCAACGCCAACATATTGTACAATACTATACATAAATTTGAGGGTAAGGCCCAACTTACCATATAATGACTACCTACCTTGATTACACACTCCTCCAGCTCCAGCTCAGGCTCAAGCTCAGGCTCAGGCTCAGTCCCAGTCTCCATCTCCAGCTCAGGCTCCAGCTCCAACTCTGGCTCCATCTCCAGCTCCAAGTTTAGCTCCCGCCGTAGCTGCTCTCTCGACATCCGCATCCACATCCTCTCGAGAGTGTTGAGGGTGTTGCTTTTAAGCTCCAACTGTTGCTGCTGCCGTAGCCGAAACCTGTGTTTAACCTGAAGAGGGTGCCAACATGCGGCGGACCCAGAAAGAGATGGCAACAGGAATGACCGAAAGAGATGGAGAGCGACAGAGTGAGAGAGAGAGAGAGAGAGAGCTGCGAAGCTGCGTGCCAACTGACGACGCGCCTGTGCTGGCCGCCTGACTGCCTGTGTGCGATGTTGCTGGCTTCATTGCACTTAATTATTGTTATTTATTATTTTTATATTGTTTTGATGAGATGTTCAGCAGCATGTTGACGAAATGTCGAATTTGCAAATTGTTTAAATCAACTCCCGGCGCTGCCGTTGCCGCTCGACGGGCGTATAATTGATCGATTGCAGGCTCGGGGCGTTCTGCGAAATTATCATAATTAGACTAAATGCAGGCTGCGAAAGGGCTACCGATATTCTCTCGGTTTGTTTCCTTCTTTAGTTTTTTTTTTTCATTATTCAGTTTTTTCTTTTTTATTTTTCTTTTGACACTTGCTCTGCTTTTTAGATGGCGCCCGAGGAGGGGACACACTGTGATTCTGGAATTCGCACTTAATTGCATAATTGCAGCTATGTAATTATGCACGATTATATATAGAGAACTCCCTCTATTTAGCCACTAATGGCTGCCATCGATTACAGTTGAATACGAGTTAAATTAGGCGGCTAATTCCCAGTCAGTTGCCAATTTTCCTGCAACTCCAACTCGAATTCGAATTTCAAATTTCAAATTCAAATTTAGGCCGCAGATCGTATGGACAGAGGACAGAGCAGGAGACTGGAACGGTAGCTGCAAGTGTCAGGGAAAACTAATGGAAATTGCCTCGGTCGAAACCCGTTTTCTTAGTACTCTCGTCGTCCCAGTAGTAATTTCTGTTTCTTATATTTATTTTGTTTCTCCTGCTCTTACTCTTACTCTTGGTCTTTCTCTGTTTCTGTTTCAGTTTCCTTTGCCTTTGCCTTGTTTTTTTGAATTTTTCTTTTTTTGCGCGTCCACACAATTAATTACACAAAACAAAAAAAAATAAGTCCGCGGAGTGGATCCCAAATAGGGGCTACGGGGATACGAGGAGCAAGGCATTTTTCTTCTTACAGCGCAACCTGTAATTATCGTTCGATACAAATCGAAAAGCGAGAGACACAAAACAATTTATTATTGTGAATTAATAAATTTTATTTTCTCATTTTTGTCTTGTTTGTGCCGTGTTTTCGATCCCCGGGTTCCTTTTTTCGCGTCTGGTTGCATTTTCCTTTTGCAAAAAATAAATATATATGTATATAGTGTGTGTGTGTGTGTGTTTGTGGGTCTGACAAGGCGCATATATCTTGGGCATTATCTTGTCATACGATCTGGCAGCGGCATTAAAATGCTAAAACGCAAGAAACAAAAAACAAAAGCTGCCAACGTAACGTTAAAAAAACAACCCAAAGAAATATCAGACTAAATTGTTTATTATGAAAAGGGGGTTTCAGAGAGACAGAGAGAGGGGTTACTTAGGTAAATTTGCAAATTTTTGGCTTGTTAAACACTCAGGCGGTCATAAAAAAGAGAAATTTTCGCATAATTTCCACGTTCATTTCCAATTTGCACATAAAAAGTTTAAGTTCATTTTAATCGCCCATTAGAAAAACTTGTTAACGAGTCGGTAACTATTTTATTTTCATGTTTATTTGTATTTTTATTTCTATTTTTATTTGTATTTTTATTTGTATTTTAGCCCATTAAACTTATACAACTAACTAGAGAGGAGTGCAGTGCCTGCCAAGATTACGTATACGCGGTGTGTGCGCCTCGGTTGCCATGGCTTTGCGTTAATCCTCGCGGGAAATCCGAATGGGGCGTGGCCCAAAGGGGAGGGGGGGAAACATTTAATGAAGTTTCAATAAAAACCAAAGGCATAGAGAGAGAAAACCCACAACATCAAGATGAAAAAATGCCCATAAAAGTGGTGGGAAAGAGAAAAAAGGGGAGAAAATATACAAAAAGCACAGAGGCGAATATAAAAAATCAAATAAAGAAATCAACCAACAAGCTACAACGAGAGAAGCGTTCGGTGATGACAATGACAAAATAAAAATACAAATAAAAAAAGGGAGCAGGAAACAAGGAACCAAAGAACTGGGAACTGCAGTGTTAGCCCCCGCTTTTGGCATAGGAAACAGGAGCTGGGCCAGGGTCTCCCCCCTCGATTGAAATTAACGCAAAAAAGGCGTGGCAGCAAGCCAACAACAACTGGCGGGGGTGCTGAAGCTGGTGCGTTACCGGGGAAAGCCAGCAGCAAATACAAACACAACACACAAAAACACAAACGCAACGCAACGGAACGCAACGCAACACAACGCAATACAACACAAACGCCGATGTGCAATAAACAAACACTGGCGAACCACCAACACCAAACAGCAAAGGGGTGGTGTTTCCCGGGGTGGTGCTCCGGGGTGGCGGTGCTCCGGCGGGTTCTATACGCCTTTGACTGCCACTCAATTAGTTTTTATTGCGCTGTCAGCCCAAAACTGGGCCTAAAAAGAGAGACACACACACAGGGGGCGATGGATTGGATCTACCTCGTTTTGTCAGCTCATAAAAATGTCACAGCAGCCAATTAAACAGGGGGAGACAGGGGTATGGGGGTATGGTGATGATGATGATGATCAAATCCGGAAACCGAAATCCAAAAATCTTAAATCTTAAATCTCACATCCCCCAAATCTGTATCTGTATCTGCTGCTAGCCAAAAAAATCCCAATCCAAGTTATAATGATTGACAGCTCCGATCGCATGCCGAAACTCCCCTTTTTCAACCCCTCGGCTAATCACCTGTTGCGAGTGTTGCGCAAATTGATTTTCATTAGCGTCCGACTAATTAATTGGCCCAAACGAACCAGCCAGCCAGCGAACGAACGAACGAACAAGCCAACGAGCCGCTGCCCAGCCTCTCTGATTAATTTGCATGTCGATGGGGCTAATGCCACATGCCACATGCCACAAGCACGGTGAAAAGGAAGAAAATTATAGTTGGGAAATGAAGAAATCAGATCGTTTTTTATTTAACAAGATGGATAGAAGGAGAAATTAGCAATTAGCCTATGGTTTTTATTATAAATTAAAGGATATGAACTGAGGGATTTTTACAAACTGATGACTAAACACACAGAAATCGGAAAGGAAGTGAAAACGGAAACAAGATCCTCTTTAAAAACTAAAAGCAGGTTTTTCTTAAGATCATTCTCTAAATTTTTCCTGCTTTTATCTTAAGACCTTAAAATATGTAAGATGCATAACATTTTTAACCTCTTTTTTCAGCGTTACGCATCTTACAGTTTATTCTGTCTTTGGTTTATTATTGGTAATTTTTCCCTTACCGTATGGATCTTATAGTGTCTTTTGTAAATTTATGATTGAACTTTTTTGCGGTCCCTATAATTTTTAATCACTATTTGTAATTCTTATTTTAATGTAACTACGAGTATAAAATAATCACCCTGAATATTATTTTTACCAAGCAAAAACGCTTCCAATCCCTACAAGTTCATCCAACTTTCAAGCCCAATTTTCGTATTGTTGGCCACACATTCTCCCAGATCTTGCCGCTCACTCATTAGCCAACAATTAACCACTAAAAAGGGGTATACTTTAAAGATATTCACATACATAAATTCAGCCGAAAAAAGGGGGCGTAATGGCAACCTAGTTGAGAGCAAAAAATAAAAAGAAACCCGCTTGAAAAGCGAGAAAAATCAAATCCAACTGAGATCCATTAACGAATGGATAAATGATATTTTTGCGGCGTTTTTTTTTGTTAATCTTTTTCTGCCAGCTATTTCTCCTTTTTCTTTTTGTGAAACTTGAAACTCGGCCGAGTGAAATTTCCATGTCAAAAGCGGCCTGGCCTCCACCCCATTGGCCATGCTAAATTTTCGTGATGCTGCGAAAGTCAAATATAAAACCAAAAACAAAAAAATAAAAGCAAGAGAAATACGAAAAAAAAACAAAAAAAAAACTGCGAAAAACTTCAAAACAAAAAATGCCGACACAAAAAAAAATTGAGGGAAAAATATGCTAAAGAAAAGAAGCCACAAGATCGGCGGGCAGGGGGAAAAAGAATGTAAAAGCCGAAACATTTTCGCAACGCTCTCGAAAAGCGAAAAGACTTGGCTGCATTATCAATGTTGGACTTTGGGAAGGGGGAACGGGGGAAAGAAGGAGGAGGGATCTCACCTGCCCCAATCCGCAATCCCCAATCCGCAATCCGCAATCCTCAATTCCAGGCATCTGCATCTTTAACCTCGACGACTTGACGACTTTGACTTTTGTTATGGCAGCGCCAGCCGGGTCCCTCGGCTCCTCGGTCCCTCGATCCCAGGCTCATGCCCACGGGCCCGAGATACCGACGCGTTGAAGATTTTGTGCCAACCCACTTTTTGGAGCCGACTCCGGGAACTCTCCAACTCCAACTCCAATTCGGAGTCGGAGTCGGTTTTGGCAGACATGGGGCAGACCGCAAGGAGGCATTTGCCTGCTTTCCGCGCTCATTTATTTAACGTTGCCATGAGAATTATTAAAAATTTTATTCGCATAATTTGTGAATTATTTTGTGTCTGGCTTTTATTTTATTTATTTTTTATTTTTTTTGTTTTCGGTTTTCGTCTTAAGTTTGGCCTGAGCTCTGGCTTTGGTTCTGCTCGAGTCTGCGCCTTCAACGCCAACGTTGTCGTTGTCGGAGTTGGTGGTGTCATGGAGCACCAGCACCACCATCACCACCACCATCAGGTTCTCTGCAGGCCAGGAGTCTCTTCAAAAAAAACATTCCAAAACTGCACTTGCCAAAGCTTAACCCTTGTGTTCATTTCCCTAAGTAAATTTTGTAAGTTAAGTTTAATATTTTGATTGAATTTTAATTACTTTGAAACGCACTACGATTTAAAGTAAAAACAACTAAACTATATTGACTGAAGACCAGGAGCTTCACTAGTAAAACCCTTTAATTTGAGAGTATTTATTAAAAAAAAATTCTCCCACAATCCTACTTGGGAATTTTAAGACCACAGTATGACAGAATTTTAAACGTTTAATGTGGTTAAATCAAGGCATGATGATGGCTCTGTCTTTTGTTTAGTATACTAAATTTAACTTATAATTAAAATGCTTACTTAAAAAGTATATAACAAAAATTATTTTCATAATATTCTTAATCATAAAATGCAAAACAATATTCTAGTTTAATTTAAAAAGAACTTTCACACGTTCTAAATTCCGTTTAATTATTTTAAAATTTTAAATTGAACTTAAATACTCTCCAAAATCTCTTTTAAATCCTTTTTAACAAAACACAATTTTCATCTCACTGCATAAGGGTTAAAGCTATCATGGCGGCACCCTGGAACCCCCCCTTGGACCCTCATTTCAGGCCCTGCTGCCCACACACACACACACTCACCGACAAATTGCCAGCGAAATCTTGTCGAGCGCAAAAGCGTTTGTTTAACCACGCGATAAACATTTTTAATGCATAATAATAGCGCAAAACTAATTAAATTGTTCAGTTAAAGCTGGAAAGGCCGCAAGAGCAGGGCCCAAAGCATTGTATTTTCTCTTTCTTGGCCAAAAAGAAAGAAAAAACAAATCTATTTGGCCCCGAAAGCGTGCTGCAAGTCGATCAAGATATTCAACATTATTTGTTAATCGGGGAGTGTTCTTATTTAATGAAAATAATTAAAACAAAATCAATTAAGTGGAGAAAATATAGAGATACGATTTGAAGAAATTTGATGAACCTTATAAGTTATGGAAAGGTATATTAATGAGTTAATCATCTGTTTAAAGGATAGCTTTTAACTCTTAGATATTTGTAGTGTTTTAGTTTTATTTATAAACTGAAAATGGCATTTAATTATTGCCATTTTCAGCTAACGTATTCCCTTGGACCTTGGAAAACCGGCAGGAACAAAGGCCAGGTCCAGGGCGAGGGCCAGGAATAGGCCTCTTTAATCAGGCTCCCTGGTCAGCTGCAATTAGGCAGCCGCATTGAGATTTGACATCATTAGGCCAGGAATCGGATCGCATTGAACTGCAGGTGCTGTAGGTATGAGTATGGCTTTTGAACCAGGCCGAAAGGCCAACTCATTAGCTTGCCAATGCCCGAAATTCGGTTGCAGTTCCAGGAATTGCACGAAAAAAAAAGGAGAATGAGAACACACACAGGGGACACACGGCAGAGCTCCTGGGAACGAGGAGCTGTGGAAACACGAGCAAATTCATTCAGCAATTGCACTAATTACACAGTCAAGTGGCGCGGAGGCAGTCGGCAGGTCAGTTCATTCATAGGACGAATCCATTTATCACTCGAAACTTCGGCTGCCTGCTGCGTTTAATTAGCCTCAAAGGCAGGGAAGGCGGCACAGGACCAGCAACAGCAACAGCACCAGGAGCCGGAGCAGGAGCAGAAGCAGGAACCAGGACCAGCAGCCAGGCCATAGACAGGGTAACAAATGCTATGACAAATTGCCAGGATTGTCGGTGCTATGCCTGCAATTTGCAGCAGCCGCAGGAGCAATTTTGTAATCAAATTAATTGAACTCCTGTCTAGATACTTGCTCCAATTTTGGGGTTCACGCCCAAAAACGAAACGAATACAAAAAAAAAATTAAATGTAGAAAATCTAATAAATGTTTTGCACTCGATGGTGCCCCCGTGGGGCATCCTTTTGACACCTGTTTGTTGTCCTTGCGGTTGCCTAGGACTTGGACCTGAGCCGAGACTGGGCCTCAACTGGGCCTCAGCTGGGCAAAAACTGTCTACAAATCATTCATCATCGGTTCGTGGGCCTCGCTCCTCCGTCCTGACCCCGGAGCAACATTAACTCTTAGGACTCCTTTTTGGCTCCTTTTGGCCACTTCACTCATCTTTCATATAAATGATTTCGAGGTCCGTACTCCATTCTCCATTCTCCATTCTTCGTTCTGTTTCTGTTTCTGTTTCTGTGTTTTTCGTTACTAACCCATAATTATGCGTCTTGTGACCCATTCCGCGCTGCCAGCGAGAAATGCAGGGCGAGGAAAAGGCAAAGGAGGCGAGGTTTTAAATAAAAAGGGGCTGCACTTTGGCTGCCGCTGCCGCTGCTGCTCCAAAAAATACTCGGAATTTCCAGATACATATATCACTGAGTGTGCTGGACTCAAGGATGTGGCCAACGTCAAAAGCGAATCCGAATGGCCAGGAGCCCAAAAGCGGTTCGGACCAACAAATGATCTGTCTGGCCAGCCTACAGGTGCAATTGAAGAGGGCAGGCGAAGGAGCTTCTTCTAATGCAGAAGAGTCTCAGAATCCAAGGGAATCCAAGGGAATCCAAATCTTTGGTCTCTTTTTTGGTTCGTGGGAAAGTGGGGAACTTTGAAGGTGTCTCAGCGAAGAAATCATAAAAGAATGTCATATTTTAAGTCAGTAAGTTAGCCAGCTTAATTTGAGCAACTGAAACTATTTAATTATTTATATAAATTGCTATATTGATTAAGAAAATATTTTAAAAAATAAATAATACAAAAATAAAATATATAAAAGGTTTTATGATCATAACTTGTCTTAAACTCAATTCAATACGAACATTAGTCATTTATTCCAGCTAGAATAGAACATATCACACCTTAAGCCTAGTTTAAGGTAAAACTTGACTAAAACTATTACTTTAGCTAAGCTTTTTGCTAAAGATATTTATATCACAATATACTTTACATACATTCTTCTAAATATAATTTTAAAAAAAGTAATCAGTAATATTATTAAATGAAATGATATTTTAAGCTCAGCTGAATGTCATGTTTTGTAGGTTATTTTTTTAGATTCTTTTTTCTGAGACCAGTAAATAGTTAATAGCTTAAAGTTTATTTAAAGTTTATTTCAGAAGCTAAGTTAAGAAGTTAATTCCGAGCTTCAATTTCAAACACCTTGGTTTTCAAGTCCAAAAATTAAAGTACATTAAAATTGAAGCTCCCTGCCTGCACTCAATTTCCATTCTAGTCGTGTGAAAATGCCGAGGGAAAAATATGGTTTAGTTTTAATTATAATTGATTCCGGCCGGCAGCGAGTGGAAATCGATTAATGAAACCCAAAGGGAATTAATAAAACCCATTTTTCGTGCCTCCAATTCCCAGTCAGAGATTCAGAGAGAGAGAGACCTGGCGCCACTTTGGGCCGGCGCATAATTAACCAAACAAAGAGCCGCACAAGCCGTTAAGGTGTCGAAGTTGAAGTAGGAGTCCAAGCTGCAGACGGACTCGGACTGCTCGACTCTGGGCTCAAAGAGTCAGTCAGTCAAAGGCAACACCAGCACAAAAGATCGGCCCGAAAAAAGGAAGAGAAAAAATCACTATTTTGAGAGCCGAAAAAAACCAATTCAAAAATGCGGCAAAGTACAAAGACGAGGAGGGAATGAGGATTGGAAACTGTAACGAAACGAACTCTAAACCTAACCACCTACGTTCCAAAATTGATCGCTGCCCCTGATGATGATGGCGATGACGATGATGATGCTGATGATGATGATGATGATGGCAAAGGGCTCTCGGAGGACTACTACCAGAAAACAGAAATCATTAAGCGTGATTAAAATGCGCGAAAGGATGAAATGTTTTTCCCCCTTCAACAAAACTCAATCAATATAACATTTTTCACTTTTGTTTTCAAGCCCCGAAATTGTGTGGGAAATTAACAAATTTGCCCATTTTGATGAGGGTTTGAGAAATGGGCAAGGAGGATCCCCACAAAAGGGCAAGTGCATAATCTCTTGAAAAAGGGGTTTGGATGGAACAATTATTACCAGAAAATCCAATTCTGCACTGAGCTATGTAATATAGTAAGTAACCCAAAGACATTATTTATGTCTACTTATTTGTACTTTTCAATAGCATTATTGAACTGCTGTTGAATTATTTAAAGGTTATAATTTGTATTTAATTTATTTATGGAAAAACATCAAACACATTTTCTTGTTTTAATAACAATTTTAACGAGATGTTTCCAACAACTTCTAAAGCATTGTTGAACAATTGATGAATTACTTTGAGATTCCTTTAAAATTCTTCTTTTCTAGTTCTTAATTGCATTTTAGGCATTTGTCAATCGTTGGTGAATTATTGATTTATCATTGGTGAATCAATGATGAATTACTTTCATCTGACTCCTCCTTTTCCTTCCCTGCTTTTTAAGAACAGTGCATAGTTTAAGCATTGGTGAATTGTTGGTGAATCATTTTAAACTTTATTCTTAAAATACTTCTACTATCTTACTTTTTTTTATAAATTTAGTACTGAAAAAAGGAATAATTTAACAGTCGTTATATTGGTATTTTCAACATTGGTGAATCATAATGACGTTACTTAATTACCTGAAGGCAAAGTCCCCGGTCTTTCTCTGTTATGTTCTTAATTAATACAAAACTTGGTGTAGTTCCATTCAGCGATTCTTCGCCATTTGAAGTCCCCTTACCCCCATTTGACTCACATCCCCGCTCAGTTTTGCACTTGGGACAAATGCAAATAAAGCAGCAACTTAAATATATCATTTCTTTGGCTCGTTGCTCGTTCTCTGTGGCTGTTGTTATTGCTGTTGTTGTTGTTGTCTGTGGCAGCCTGTAATTAGCCGCAGACGTTGCCTGCCATTTGCCTTCATCTCTGACTTTCTGGCTTTCTGACTTTCTGGCTCCCTGTCCCCATCAACCATTCCCCATTCCATTCCCTCTTTATTTTTTTCCGTTTATTTTTTTGTTGTTCGTTGTATTTTTTCCTGGTTTTTGGCATCTTCAGCTGCCGGCGCAAGTTTCTAAGTTTTCAAATCCAAGTCAAGACATTGGCCGAGGCTCAAAGACTCAAGTCCATGGCCAAAAGCTGCTGCTGCTGCTGCTGCCGGCTCGTCGCGAGTTTTTGACGTTGGCCGTTTGACCTGCCAACTAAAAGTCCGGACAGGCTGCAGTTCTTGTCTCTCTACATGTTTTACTTTTTATTTTTGTTGTTTTTTATAATTCTCTGTTGTGCTCTTTATTTTTATTTTATTTTTGTAGGCGCAACTCGTAAAAGTCTAGACGTGATTGTATCACGATTTCTATCGCCATTTTTGTTGTATTTTCCCCATCTTCTCTTGTCCGCAAATGCTTCGATTTCTTTTTTGCAGTTTTACCTCAGAGACCAGCGCCTGTGAAAAATTCCTGGGAATTCTTAAGCGAACCGCGAACACAAAATATATAAATTTCTCATTAGCCAAAATGCGTGGGTCCACGAGCGGATGGAGAGGAGAAAGAGCTCCAGTTCTTAATGAGTTTGGATCAAATATATATTAGTATTCCGGGGAGCACATCGAAGCCGAACGGTAAACTTTGGGCAAAGTCAGAGCTTCAGAGTCCATTTATTTTTGTAAAATTTGTACTTGTCTTGCTTTGAATTATTTGTAAATCTATAAATTGTGTATAAGCGTTTACGTTTTTCCGCTCCACAAATTATGTATTTATGAAAGGGCAACAAGGGAACACACATATTTAATGTTTGAAAACCTATATTAAGCATACGCCGTGTTGGCCCAATTAGCCCCAGACACAAAGTTTCCCAGCACACACACAGACATAATTAAAGGCTTCAATAAAATGTAAATTTAGAGAAATCCAAGGGAACCATTTCGATTGAGTTGTCACGCCAAGCGAAAGGGTTCGAGAGTGAGGTCCGCGGGGCACAATAATCATTAATCAATAATATAACCCCTTGGCGGCGGCGGCGGCCATTGCGGAAAAGCGAAGCGTATATACTTTAAATTATACAAATGACAAAATAATTAAAATTACCTAGCCAGGCCGTTCCGAGCGTCAACTAGGCCATATATCATTAGCTTAACAACAATGGGCCAAGTGGCCAGAAACGAGGCACGAGCACGAAACCGTCCCTCGTCTACCCTTACATCTCACCCTCTCTCACCTGTCGCCTGAACCAGGCCCCTGCCCCGGCCCCTCTCCTGGTGACAATTTCCATTATTGACAAATTAATTGTCACCTTTTAACAAAATGCAGCCAAGCGGCCACTTCGGGGATCTGGTAGTTAGTTCCCAAGCCAAGCTGGCCTCGGGCCTCGGGCCTCGGGCTGATTTCAATACAAATTACCGAACAAAAAAAGCACTTTCTTGGCCATTGTGGCCAAGAAATCACATAATTATGATTAGATCGCCCATATGGAACTTTCTACTTTACCAAGAAACATATAAAACGAAGAGGAAATACCGCTTTAACCATATATTAATTTAATTAAATTACATTTCTATTGGAAAATTCCAAGATCTGAAATTTTGAATGTGAAGTGAGTTAAATTCCTGAGTACTTCTTTTTAGGAATATATTCTATAAAATTACTAGTTGAGAGAGCTATAATTTTACAAGAACTATGTATTATAAAGACTTAAACGTTGGTGAATTGTTGGTGAATTATTGTTAAACTACTTCGAACTTCATTTTCTCTTTCGATTTCTATTAAATCTCTACTTTTAAAGAATTATAAACTAAATGTACATTTTAAGCATTGGTGAATCGTTGGTAAAACATTGTGTAATTACTCTGGGCTTAATTTTACAGTCTTTATATTTGTTGCTTAAACATGATTTAGTCGTTGGTGAATCATTGTTGAATTTTTTTAGGCACAAACATTCTATAAATAATCTAAATCGGAAATGTTGTAGTTGAAACTTCAACATCGTAGTCTGTCCCTGAGCAACGAGCGAAACCTCCCACGATATACCCTGCATTTCTGGGCCACAAAAAGCGTAAATGTCGAACACGTAAAACTTAGATTAGCGCCTTTGGTCGACCCACAAGTGTCATTAGTTAGCGCAGGATACGGAATTCGGAATACGGAATATCGGATAAGGGATACCGGACTATAGGAAGGACTACAGGGCAGGAGGTCGCGAAAGGCAGTTCGCCTCGAGTTCTAATTAAATAGACACGACACTGGCACGAACCGCAAAGTTAATCATATTTTAATGTTCCAGCCAACCCCGAGGACCTCAATGGGGTCTCCCTGCCCCTTCGCCTAATTACAATAACAAGGCCGGCCGAATGGCAAGTAGTGTCATTAGTCAGGACTACTCCATACTACTGCTCCTCGATAGCCATCGATGGCTCCTTTTCATTTCAATCGCGTTGAACTCTAACCTACCCCCCGCCTGCACTTAATAATTGAAGAGCAAACAGGGCGCTACGCGGGAATGTAATTTATCTAATGCAGTCATTAATTTCATATTAACAAGGTGTGGATGGTGAATTAAGCTGGCGAAAAGGATAGCAATGAAGTAACTAAGGTTAAGGTGGTTAAGGTGAGCATTAGGAGTCAAAATTAAGCCCCATAGTTATTACACAATGTTTCACCAACGATTCAACAATGCTTGAAATTAACATTTAATTTATAATTTACAGTAACTAACGGGAATATATTTATATGTTACAGTAACTGAAGGGAAGAAAGTGTTGGATTTTTATATAATTACACAATGTTTCACCACCGATTCAACAATGATTGAAATTTACATTTAATTTATAATTTACACTAACTAAAGTGAATATATTTATAACTTACTGTAACTCAAGGGAAGAAAGTGTTGGATTTTTATATTAAAAACCTAATTCAAGTCTCCTTTCTGTAATAGTAATACATATGAACTGCTAAGTGAGTCATATCCCTGGCATATGTTACCGTCTTTTTCCCATAATTATTAGCCCATCAAAGGATAGAGTTTTTCTCCAGCTGAAGCTCAAGTTGCTTCCCATTTTCATTCATTAGTCCTTCTCAAGTTTAGTTGTCCTTCGGCTGCACTGGCTGTGGGCCTCGCACTCTCGATGATCCCAACCAAACTGAGCTGAGCTGAGCCGAAAGATAAATCTACAAATGTCGCAAACGAATGCCACGTGACCTTTGACACATTAGTGTCAGTTGTTGATGTGTCTGTGTGTGTGTGTTTATGCTTTGCGGGGTACGGGGGGAGTTTTAAAAACAGAAGACTGGGCGAGAAATCCAAGTCAAAGGACAAACAGCAGGACGAGGCAATTTACACAATTGTTGTCAAATTAAAGTGCATCCGCTTCGTTGGTCATTTAAAGCCAAAAGCCAAAGATAGTTACAGCAGCTGGCAGAATATTAGTGGCGATATTTGATTATTATAGTTTAAATAAATTTAAAATAGTGAAGACTAAAATCCTTTACAATAATTATACAAAATATATAACAAAAAAATATGATAAACTATAGAAATGTAATTGTATTTAATTAAAAATATAAGAAATATATATATACATATATTATTATTAGTTTAATAATGTTAGCTTATGTTGTGTTAATATTAAATATAATCAATAAACATATAAATACTTATTATATACTATATTTACATACAAACACATATGAATTTCTGCTATTTCTTAAGACTCGTACATCTGTAGTCCCACATCATTTTATGTTGTATAAATACAAACTTAATTTTTTAATTAATAATAATTAATTTATCTTATTAAATAAAAATATTATTTTCTTCAAAAAAATAGAAAACAGCAAAAGATACTATCGTCTTAACCCCGACTGTAGCTCTCATCTAATGAGGCATCATGGGCATCATGTACGCTTCTCAAAAACAGTTTCAGCCTGATTTGGCCACAAAAGGCAGGCCCGGGCCTGCGACAATGTTGACGTTAATAAATTATAAAATGAAACTAATGACAAAACACATACCAAGGAGGAGGCGGCGACTGGTGGGTGGTTTTCCTTGGTTTCTCCGGGTGGTTTTTCGCATTGCCTTCTGGGTGGGATTTTAAAATCTCGGGGGGTCGGTTGGAAAGCAATTTGGACCGCGTAACGAGCGCAAATTGTTTGCCCCCACACACGGCTCCTTCGGAGGCTGTAAAGCGATCTGGGAAGAACATTATCGCTGGCTCGGAAAATAGCCACGTGACCGGGCTGGAAAACATATTCGATGCACCCCCCGTTGTTGTGGCGAGAAGCAATCCTTGATTATTGTTTCCATTCCGGGCAATGCCACATTTTTCAACACATTTTACTCAACCTTTGGGGGGAGTTAAAAAGAGACAATGGATTTTTTTGGGCAAACAGTAGAGTTAATTAATCAAAAGTCTTTAATAAAAGTGTATTTATAGTTTTTGCTTCAAAGTATTAACAAAGTTTTAAGGATTAAATAATTCTAAAAAACGTAAATTTATTGTTTGTTTTTAAGGATAAAATGTGTGGTTTTAAACAGATGAAATATCTTTTTATTTACACAAAAGTTAGTTCTTTAATTAACTTTGAGTAAGAAGCTAGTTCGTGATTTTAAATGCTATGTAATAATTTAAAAGTTGTTTATTAATATTTTTAAGCTTTCTAAACTGGTTTAAAGAGTAGTTTATATTAATTACTTATCAGTTAGTTTCTACACAGTTCAATAAATTATATAAGTAGCTTTTATAATTTGATTTTAATCTGCTTAATATTTTACATTACACACACTTTCAACAGAATATAACGCTATTAAAGTCTGAAATTATATTTTTTCCTAAAAAAAAGGTAATTAAGAAAACCTTAAAAAAACATTTAAGCATTTCAACTAAGTCAACAAGCTATGAATATTCTTTTTCGTAGAACACCACGCTGCCTTAATGAATATCCTGCTCCATTTTCCGCCAGAAAATCGCCGCAACCTGCACCCCTCTCTCCTCTCCCTCTCCTCCCTCTGGACAATGATTTAATATTACTCATACGCCATGTAAGTTAATTAAAAATTCTTTCGAACATGAAATTAATTTTTGCCGGCGCGTAGCGCATTGCCACATCTGCCCCTCCACCTGGTCCGCCGTTTCCCGCTCGCCTGGTCGCCTCCTCACCTGGCCAGTTGATCTTTCTAGCTGGCTGGCACACCTGCAAGTGTCAGGGCTGCACACTGGAGCCGGAGTTGAGTCCAACTCCAAGCCGGAGTTGGACGACGTCGTCGTTGAGATCCACACAATTCGATAGTGCAAAGTGTGCCGCAAAAAAAAATAAAAACAGGAAAGAAAATACCCCCAACAACCAGCCGCAAAATCAAGAAATCAAGCAAAAATATTTTACAACGCAGCGTTGCAAGAAAGCGTTGCAAGAAAAAAAAAATATCACAAAAAAATTATTAAAAAATAATTTCCAGAAATTGCTTTAATGCAAGCCACCAAGAGACTCGTCTCCACCACGTGCCTTCTCCGTTTCTCTGCCGGTGTATTCTCTGGCTTTTCTCCAGTGCCGGCGCGCACTTTATTAGATTTTTATCGGGGGCCCATGTTTAAAATGACTTGGGGTCTT
>JAEIHY010001901.1:0-31001 GCA_018904565.1 Drosophila tsacasi
ACACCAATTATAGTGCTAACCAAGAGCTATAAGTTTCAAATTTTTTAAAATTAAAATTAAATGTTGATACATGTTTTTTTTTTAGTTTGAATGCGTACAAATGTCCCGAGCAGCATCAGAGAATTGCCCATATTCCCTTGAGTTTTATAGATTCATTAAATTATTCGTTAAATTATTGTTGTTAAAAATGTTAAAATCTATCGAATTTTATTTGTCAAAATTTTCGGGAAGTATAAGCAGTTGGAAAATGTAATTTTTCATTAAGTTAAAGGTATTCCCTCTAGTTCTCTATTTATTTTTGTTGACCCCTTAAAAGTGTATTGTACGAATGCCAATCAAGTGCATTAAGTGATCGATAGAGGCTTGCGGGATTGCGGATGATGATTAAGTCGGATGATCGCATCGAAGTTTTCCATGCGTCAAAGTTTCCCAAGCCGCCAGTCTTCGTCTCAGGCTCAGTCTCCGTCACCGCCTCTGCCTTCGTCTGAGCCTCAGCTCAGCTGTCAGTTGTCGTTGAATGGATGACTGAGGGTTACGTTCTTGGTTGACTTTTCCTATGCCCCCCGTTCTCTTTAAATTATTTTAATGAATTCTCTATGTAGACATTGCTTTTTGCGCTCTGCATTTGCATTCCTGCTGCATTCCTTAGCTGATTTCGATTTCGATTTACTCAGAATCTGAACTATATATTGCTGCACATGGCGCTCTCCTCTCTCTCCCCAAGTAGCGCGTGTTCCTCTCGCCAGTGCACGTGCCACCGCTTTTTTCGCAATGTGTAGTAGAGGGAATAGAGGATAGATAACTGCACTTCCAATAAGCTTTTATTTGAATAAGCTTCCGCGATAATTGACTTAATAAATTATTAAATATTATACACAGCGTAGAAAAAACCAGAATGCAATTCTCTATTGACAGACAGTTGGCATTATCCCCTCGTGGATTTTCTAATGAAAACTAATGAGTAAATCATGCAAAGCAGCTTAACACTCGGCTCAGAAAATAGAATCTAAACGTATTTACACCCACTATTAATGTGTCATAAGAGTACTTAAAATGAATACAAAAATGTTGGAAGGGAGATTTATACTTTGTTTAGTTGGAGAAATTAAATATTCATTGATAGTTTCAATAAAATTAGAATACTGTTGGAAGAATCTTTATAACAATGTAAAGCTTTGGATTCTTTATATAAAGTTTCCTTAAGTATTTTGCATTTTTATTCGTTTTGTCTCAAATTTTGATATTATTTGCTGATTTATTAAATAAAAACAAATACCTAGATTGGTATATATTTAAAAAAAATATATAATCATTTACAGAAGGCCCTTAAGTATCTATTTTTCAACGTAGCATAAAAATGTACTGCAAAAAGCCACACGAAAGAATGATGTAAAGAAGACCACAGATGGAAAGTGTCGCAAAAAGATTTGTTGTCCAAGGTTTATGTTTGGCATTGTCAAGGGGTTAAGGCGGGCATGAATGTGGGTGTTGTGCTGGGTTGGGGACTGCGGGGGCTGGCGATAAGCTGACCGGGAAAGAGACACGTAGATAACATGGCCAGCAAGTCAGTAAGTGAGCAAGGAACGGGGACAGAGACAGCCACATGACAACAGTTTTTCTTTCTGTGGCGGGAATGCATAAAATACACTATATGTGCATTGCTTTCTCTACATTGCTTTATCTCCGCTTTATCTCTTGGCGGCTTGGTGATAACACAAACACACACAAGGGAAGGAAATCGGGGGAAAAATGGAGGAAAGCGCCTAGTGTCCAGCGGGAATTAAAAGGGAATTACAGAGAGTTCACCGGTTGAGTGACACTCCTCGAAGGGAAGAGGAAATACAGCTTGATGGTGATTGAAGCGTTTATAAATTCTATATCAGGTGATTTTTAATGTTATTTAATTCTATAAATAAATAAACAAATAATATAAAGACTATGTTTTTAATATGGAACCTAAATAGTTTATGAAAGCTAAACAAATTATAAAATTGAGACCATTTCGGCTTGGTTATTTAAAGTCGGCGTAATAAAAATGGTTTATTTTATTTGTTTATGATTATTAAGAGCTGTTTAAATAGCAGATACTAATTTAGCGATTGCTAAGCCATTAACATCTAGTTTACATTTTGATTATAGTTCACAAAATAATGGCAAAAGTTACCCAATACAATACAAAGTCATTAAAAGTTAATTGTTATACACTTTGAGTATATGTTAATTTCAGATTAACCTTGCAAATGTTACATTAATTTAACCGTAATTTAACCCGAAGATGAAATCTTTAGTGGCTTTCTTTCATGTCTTTTTATTAACAAATTACTTTATATAGTAATAGCTTTAATAATTTAATTGACTTTACTTTCCCAGCTCTACACGAATTCTAAAAACTTCACCTGGCATAAACTTAACTTAAAGTTAACATCCGAATTTTTAATCAGAAGATTATTAAACTTTCAGGTGTTTCTTTCAAATTTCTAAATAATGACCATATGTATTTGTTTATTAACATTATAAGGTTGAAAAAACTTAATTATATCCTAAAAAAGGGGCCCTTATTAAGCTAAATATAGAAGTTCGTTATCAGCAGGTTAAGCCATGACAGAGTTGATATTGTTCGGGGTATAATTCACTTTCAAACCAAAGGTCGTTCGGTTTTATGGAGGGTGACAAAGCACACACTCGCGGACAGATCCCCAAACCGAACACCCGACCGACAAGTGGGTTCGATGTGGCCTCGTCACCGTCACCAACATAATGATGATTGTCATTATCATTATCGTCATAATGGGTCGCGAGGTACTTGAGCTTGGGGCCTGGAACAAAAACCCGAACAAGGGCTTGGGTTCGGGATCGGAATCTGGATTGATGTCGTCTTCGTTGTCGTCCCTCCATCTCCATCTCCATCTGTGAATCCACCTCCATCTCAGCTCATTAGGCAGGCAGACCGGACCAGATCGGTGCAGACCATACCAGTTGCTGTATCTCCCGACTCGACTCGACTCTCAAACTCACCGACGACCAGCTGTCAGTCTTGCTTTTTATTTTCACTCTTTTGGGTTTCTTTTTCCTCATTTTCCATTATTTTATTTTATGTTTTTTTTTTTTTTTTTAATTCGTGCAGGCCTTCTCTCGGCACTGACTTACTTTGCTTCGCTTCCAGTCTGCTCCGCCTTTTACTACATATATAATCCTGTTTGACGGGTTGTGTGGATCTCTTTTACTTCCACATTGCTGAACCCGGTCGGTCATGTGTGTGCGGTGTGCAGGGGTAACGTAAAATACCTGAGATTCAGGGGCAGAGAGCAACAGAGTCTCATGCATAAAAAATCACATGCTTTTCGCCGGATTCAAAAAGCATCTGGCAGATACTTTTTGTGGTCCCGGCGATCTCCTTGGTTGCGCTGCCACTGATAAGCTAAGAAATTGCCAGGGTCGTAGGCAAAAGGAGATCGTCTTAGGAGAGGTAAAGTCTGGAAAAGTAAACCTATTAATATAAGACGTTAAGTATTTTTTTTTTAATTATTTCAATTGATTTTTAATGTTTTTAAATTCTGAGAAGTGTACCTACAACTTTTTGATTGATTTAAACTAGTAACAATTTGCTGTAATGTAAATTTTAGGGTGTTCACTGTTCAAATTCTGAACAAGTATTATAAAACGTTTCATAAGTATATTATAAAAAAGCTTTATCTGAATTTTTAGGTATTTTTAAATAATAAATAACTAAATATAGTTTTAAAGAGACTAAATGTCTAACTAAAGTAAAACGCATTCATTATTTTTTTGTATCAAGAGGTTATTTCTTCGCTTGAGTAATTTACAAATGTTTGTGAGAAAAACTAAAGATTAAATCCTCATAGTGGTCGCTTTTTTTTAAAACTTAAACTTAAACTTAAACTTTAAGTTAAGAAAAGTAAAGACTAATAATTAGAAAGACATTTCAAACTAGATTAATTTAAGTTGCTGTTATAATAATAATAATAATAATAAAACTATAATCCTCGTTTAAAAGCCATTTTTTAAGACTTAAATAAATTTCCTAAAGCTCTAACAAATATTCTGTCTACTAGAAGTACTATTTTCAATAATTAATATTTAATGTTAATACCTTAAAACTAATAGTCATATTAATTAATTTATATATTAATAGTCATATTTAAAAGCCTGATTAAATGTGATCTCTCTCCTTTTGACCTTATTTATATATATTTTTTTTTTTCGGCGCCCCTGGCTTGGCTTATCACTTAATCTTCGAGGCCGACTCTCCACCGGAACAGCTGCTCGAGGAGAAGGTGGCCTCAGCTAGGATTAGTTTCGGTGCTGAGTAGTCAGTGCTTGGTACCCAAAGTACCTAGAGTACCGAGTACCCAGAGTACCGAGACACTAACTGATAGAAATAATACGCATTCGCATTGGGAACCGAAACGAAACAGAACCGAAACTCAAGAGAAAAGTCGGCCGAACTATTGAAAGGAAAATTACGTAACGAGAGTGGGGTTTATTTTTGTTTGGTTCGCTCTGTTGATCTTTCTTCGTTTCGTTTTCCTCTCTCGTTCTTTGCTTTCTTTGTACTGATTCTGTTTTTAATTTTTATTATATATTTTTTTATTGCCGTCTTTATTTAGTGTGCTTGCTTGTTTTGCTTTTTATTATTATTTAAGATCTGTTTTTGCTTCTCGTTTTTGTGTTCCTTTTTTTTTGCTTTGTTTTGCACTTGCTTTTCTCTCTCTCTCTATGTGTTTCTATAAGCTTTCTGAGGACTCCCACGTCTAGTTTTAGAATTTCTCATCATGCTGGCAGTAGTCACGCCCCCTAAACAGAAGAAAATTGGGGGTGGCGACCACCACCTGAAGATTTCCACCTAATGGAACTCAGTTCTGTTCGTGACATTGAAATACTCGGAATTCTCGGCTACCAAATACCAAATACCCCCACGATAACCATTTCTCGCGCCACAACCCATTGTGTAATGTTCGAAAACAGAGAATATTTCGGGGATGGTGATTTTTCAATGCTAATTTCTCCATCATCCCACGCCGGGTGCTTCAAAGGTGATTTAATGGTATACAGTATGCTTGGCCAAACAAATAAGAAGCGGAATTGGAATTGGATTCGAAATCTGAATCATTTTATACATTTTCGCTGTGATAACACATTCATAATATAATAGCCTTTTGCGTTGTTCAGAGATGTTTGATGATGGAATTTTCTGTTGCTCGGCATTATCCCAATTAACATAATCTAACACGGTTCAGTTCTGATCTCTAACGATCAAAGTAAAGAAAAAAACACCTACGCAAATAAGCGTCATCAGGTCGCCGCCAGTTGTCTTTTAATCTAATGTAATAAAAAAAATATATATAATATATACATACATATATGTTTATTAAGAACCTGTCGTTAACAATAATAAGCTCAAGCCCCCACTTAAATGATCCGATCTGATCTGATCTTGTATAGTATAATACCCTGTGACGCAGCAGATCGAGCAAATTAATTCTCAACCCATATTTTGAGAGGAACTGTCTTGTTATTGTTTACATTTTCTATGCTTTTCCCATTCCTTGGTGTTTTTTGTTTGTTTTGCTTTTGCCTTTGGCTATTTTCATATAATGACGTGTTTTTGCTAAATATTATTATCAAATGTTACTGCATATTTATTATTTAATGTTTCAAATGTCTGACTGTCCCCCGACTGTGCGACGCAATTTCAGTCCCTCCCTCTTTCACTCTGTCTGTGCCGTTTGAAAGTAAGGAAATAGATTTTATATTTAAGTGCAAAATGCAAAATAGCAAATGCTCATGTTAATTTTACTCAAAATAGTTGGCAGCCGGCGCAATGGAGAGGCGGCAATTAGAATTTGTATACTATTTTCAGAGGTAGCCGAACTCTGGACGGTTTTGGTACCCAGTAATTAGGAAAGAGTGTTTCAATGTTGGAGTTATTCAATTGTACAAAATTGGTATTTCGAGATGTATATTTATGTGGAAGATTACTCTTGAAAGCCTTTAAATGATAAGCGTTGTTTGAATTAAGTTTTAAATTGTAATATAATTAATTTGCTCATTTTGGAATAAGTATTAAATGTTCCAAATGTTGTGGACATTTGATTTTTCATTTAAGGAACTTAAATAGCATAATAAATACAAAGATCAATCAAGAAATATTAAAAAACAAAAGGATTTTTCAGAATGGTAATATTTTAAGAATATAATTGAGGAAAAATGATTGTATCTCAAAAATTAAGCACATATCTTTTGATATTTTGAGCAAGAAATAAGCTTGCAATAAATCCCTATACCATATGGTAAATGAAATATACTAATTTAAACAATAATGTGAACTAAACACCTTTCTGTTCCCGGGTTTTTTTGTACACTTAAATTTCTTAATATTTAACAAGTTTTACGGAGATCTTTAAACATAAAAGAAAGACTCAAAATAAAAGTTCAAGAAGGGCACCGAAAAGAAAGTGAAGATAATATTTTACCTCCAAGTTGTGACCCAAAAAAAGAGAGGCAGGAATTTCACTGGAAAAAACCCAATACTAAGGGGAATATCTGATTCGATCAGTTTTATCTCTACAATAGGGTACTTCTGGGTCTCCGTTTTTTTATATTTTCGACAGTCTCATTATTTTTCGCTTTGATTTTGTTGTTGCTAGTGGCTTAGGTCAGGTTGGAATGTCTCGGTCCGGGTTTTTTTATTTTAATTTTTTTTTTCCTGGGGGCACTTGAGTGCGACTCATTCGCATTTGCCATTATTTGCGGCCATAAACCTTTCGCTAGGAAGATATTATGTAATGACAGAGTCGACGCGACGTGCGCGACCTTATCTAAATAATTTTGTATTTAAATACAAGCACAAACTCAGGCACACACACACACGAAAATATGAGGAGATCCAAAGTGTTTTTTTTTTCAAATTTTTTTGAGAGAACGAAGAAATAATGAGGCGATGATCGGAATGCTCTCAGGTAGAAAAGTGTGTTTAAGGTAGCGAATGTTTGAACTTCCGTGTTCTCAAGGTAAATTCTTCGATGTCGTTCGAGCTGTTTGCCGTTCGGCAGTGTCTCTTTCTCCTTTTATTTCCCTCCCATATTCGCACACAGACCCACTCTCTCTCTCCCTCTTTTCTCTGTTATAAAAAAGCTTAATAAAAAAAAATGCCTCTACCACGATCCACACTCACACAGATACTCCTCGCTTGGACTTTGTCACAGTGTTTGTGAGTTGATTTTTAATTGAGTTACGCGCTCTACGCACACTTTTCAATTTGTTTACAATTTTTTGAGATTAAGAGAGGCGAGGGTAGTTCTCTTTTTTTTTTTTTAATTTAAAAGCTTTGAGCTCTCTTTTATTTATGGTTATTTTTTTGAGCACAAATTTCGAAACATTATTATCTGAAAATTATGTTATTTGCGTTTTATTTGGGCTTCAGAGAAGTTTTTCAGATAATTTTGTAGAGAAATATTTGCTGGGAATTTGGAAATATATTTTAGCAAACAAATTGTACTTACTTTATTGGCTAAACAAATAAGGACTACTTTCATATAAGTAACTATTATCTTGGATACGCTTCTTCACTAGATTTAAACCTCAAAACTCTGTATAAAAAACTTTAAGTTACACAAAATATATAAACCATTAAGGAGCTAATATTTCTACTTCAAAGAAAGCCTGTTTAAAGTTTTAAACTAACACTTTAAACGGAATAATTAATACTTATCCATCATTCTGGCACAAAGATATCAATTTTCTATAGAATAATCGCAGTTCTGGAGACTGAATAGGGTGTAAATTTCCACCTAAAAGTTAATGCAATCAAAAGCTCATTGATAAGGACGTTATATTTAATTTTATATACCAATTTTTCGGTTAAAAATTGCACCAGACAATGTCGTACTATCAACAGAGTTCGAGCGATGCCCGTCAGGCCCCGTTGACTTATCAGCTGGGTTTTGTTCAATTCCAGACAGAGTCAATAGACCTTTTATATTCCGGACTCACAAACAGATTCTCTCAGTGAATGGGGGTGAGAATGAGAGCGAGAATTGATCACGTTTTTCAGTGTATTTAAATGGCATTTTGATTACCCAAAAAATACATATACTATCGCTGTATTATTATTGGGCCATAACGTATACGAGTATATTGATAATTCTCATCGTAGTCGGCCGCCATTCCGCTAATTGAAATCGTTTCCATTCCATCTGTGTGCTAAATTTAGTCATAAAGGCATTTATAGATTTTATTAAAACTAATTGATTTCCATTCCGTGAGCATCTACGGCGACGAGAGCCTGCCTCATCGGAATGCCAAGAAAATGTGCGAGAGGGCAATCTGAACCAGAATCATAACCTACATTATGCCAGCCGTAGCTCTTTGTCTGATAAGGCCGTGTACTCTCTTAGCTATTTTTAAGAGAATTTTAAATTACATATATCTCAAGTTTTTCTGTGGAAAAATGTGGGCGAACGTAAATTTCCAGAAAATTATACAATACCCTTTGTTAATTTTATTGATTTGATTACGCATCAAGTGCCTGGGCACTCGCAAGACTTCGCATACAAAAGCTTAACAATCAAACTATAATTCATCGCTATCGAACTATTAGTATTTAGCCCTGAATAACTGAATACATTTGAAAAGCTGGAAAATTTAAAACGATTTAAAGACACTACTCTCTCTCCGAACACGTGATCAATTGAAAATCGAAAATGTCAATTAGTTTGAACGATTCAAGATCGTTTGAAAATCGTTTTTCCACATTTTCAAGTGCACGAAAACAATCAAAATGTAATTTTTGAACAAAAATGCTAGGCAGGGAGATGACACGATGACTGGACACAATCTTAGATAGCTTTTATAGCATTAAAGCAATTTCAATTCAAGGTGAATCTCTCTCTTTAGCAATGAAATAATATATAGGTGATAAAATGTTTGTATATTTTTCTAAATAAATTTAAAAAAAATAGATACAGGCTGAAAAAGTATAGAAATCATTTTATTTGACACATCTTTTACTTTAGGCAATTTTTCAAATTAATCATTTCAAGGCAAAGTTTTATGAATAATTTTTTAGAATATTTTAAAGCTTCGAAATTAAATCATAACCACTGAGGTTTATTATATTGAAATTATATTTTAAAAAATCTTTAAATTAAGCTGTTTATTCCCTATAAATAATGCCTTCCCTTATTTCATATCCTTTCCAGGATAAAAAATTAATCGCGAGACTTTCGCGGCTGCTTCTACTTTCCCTGGGGCTGGCTGGAGGAGAGCTTGAACTTTGAGCTTGGTCTTGATCCGGATAAGCCGCAACGCTGCAACTACACAACGACCTGCTCTACCCGATGATGGACGGCTTCGCCCAGGACTGGCCCACACTGACCCACACAGACAACGGCCTGGGTTCGGCCATGGATCAGCTGGGGGTGGGCGGCGTGGTCGGTGGTGTAGGAGTGGGCGACTTACCTGGGGATGTTGGCTTCGAGCCACAAACCCGCGCCAGATCCAACACATGGCCCTGTCCACGTCCAGAGAACTTTGTGGAGCCCGTCGATGAGCTTGATAGCACAAAGGCCAGTAATCAGCAGTTGGCTGCCGGAGGTAAGGCTTTTCGCTAATGAAAAACCAATACAATATGCATATTAAAAGAGTAGATTTTCCTTGGACAGACTCACAGCAGGCTATACAGAATGCGAATGCGGCCAAAAAGAACTCATCGCGTCGCAACGCCTGGGGAAATCTCTCCTACGCGGATCTCATCACGCATGCCATCGGCTCGGCCACCGACAAACGACTGACTCTGAGCCAGATCTACGAGTGGATGGTCCAGAATGTGCCATACTTCAAGGACAAAGGCGATTCGAATAGCAGTGCTGGATGGAAGGTAGGATCCTTACAAGTTTAGAGCCTTAGCTCTGGATAGAGAATTTTTCTTTTTAAAGTTTCTAAGGGATTTCTTTAATTCAAAATATTCTGTTAGAGTTTTCTTTTAGATTCTGGGTTTCTTATTAATTATTTAATGAAAGGAACATTTTTGCTACCTGGTTGTGTTTTTTATGGGTTATTTTCAAGTCTTTAAACTGTGGCCTAATATTAGAAGGAAAATATGAAATAATCATACAAGGGAGATATTTTTTTAAACATTTTTAAACAAAGCTAACTAAATTCTTATGGTGTTTAAAGTCCAAGAAATGAACAAACAAACATCTTGTTAAGTAAAAACATCTCATAAACTTAACACTCACTTATCCTCTTAATTTTTAGCCAACTTACTTCAGTAAATCTTTTTCTCAAACCTCAAAATCTCTAGTTTACCTTGCGTTGTTTATGTAGTCTTTCTTTTTCCACGAGAGAGCTTTCAACTTTGTATCTTTTTTATTTCCCACAACGCTCTTTGGCTTTCAAATGGCAAATTCATTCGCAATTCGCATTCCGCCGGGCAAACGGTCAAGTTCAGGGCCAAGTCAGTCAAGTCAAGTTGGAGTGAGAGTGGAGCCACTGGAGTGTTGTTGTTTGGCTTTCATATTTCTGCTTCTTGTGGTTTGCTTTTTGGCTTTTTTTGTATATTATGCAATCGTTCAGTTCATTTGGAGTATATACATATAATTTATTTGTATTTTTTTTTTGTTACGTGTGCGAAATGTTTGTCATAGTGCCGGCATCACTTTTCCCTCCTCGGTGTCTTGACCGGATTTAAATTTTTGTTGTTGTTTTGCTTTTGCAGAGTTTTTGCAATTAATGCGCTTTATCTTCGGATCGTTTTTCGCTTTTGTTTACATCCAAGCATACGTAAATAAATAAATAAATAGACGCGTGCACAATCACATGCATACATGCACAGTCTAAATGCGTAAATCATGCTTTATTTTCATTTTCATTTTCATTCATATTCAGATACCGGTTTTCCTTGTTTTTCTTTAGTGATTTTTTACATGCAACTGGAAAGGCTTTTCTTTTCTGTGGTAAATTATCAATGGGTTTAGGTTTGCTTGAGGTGTTTTGTTTTTGGGGAAATACATTTGCAAGATTTAAACTTACAATTGAAATTAAGACTTAACTGATTTTATGACGACAGCAAACTGGTTATAATTGAAACTTGTTTGTTTATAACGCTATTTATTTTATATGATTTTTAAAATCAGTTTTGACAGTTACTACTTCATATTTAGTACCCTTTAAATTATTCTTAAACTTATTTATGTATTTTCAACCTATAATATTTTCAAGTATTTGATGTTTTTATTTATTTGTACACAAGTTAATATTCTATTACTTTTCTTTATTTATATTGTACCTTTTTCTGCCTGTTAATATTTTTGTTTTCTTTTTTTTTTTACACTGATAACATTTTCTTACATAGACAAAATCCATTTATTTCACTTGTTTATACTATAGAACCTTTATTTTACCAATTCTTTTTTTTGCAAAGTTATCAATAAAAGCCTGTGTGGAGTTCATTGACATTATTGACCACGACTGGGGAAAATACTGTACACTCTTTTGGATTTTACTAAAATTAAAGTAGAATTTAATCAAATTTCAGGCATAATTTAAGAGATTACTTTTTTGTTGATATTTCCCAGAACTTCCTGCGATCGATCCTCTATGGGGATACGTGATCCGCTCTGCCATAAATCATTCGATCCACTCATATTTCTTGGTTGGCCCAGTGCGTCATTCACGTGATTATTTTCTTTATCAAATTCGCTGATAATTCAATGCACAAAAAGCACAAGCACCCCTTGACTTGAGGTGGTGCTTGAAAGACCAACAAAAAGCCAAAGAATTCGCTGAGTTTGCTACGAAGAAATTAAAGACGATTGATACCCGAAACTTTATTTTTTTGCGCAGACAGCGCGCTTCCACAGAATTTTTGGTTTATTATTGTTTTTGTTTGGGTTTTCTTTTTGTAGGTCTGTGAACTAATATTGCATTATTTTTAGTGTGTTCAGTGTGTGGTTTATAGTCGCATTTTTCACGGAAGTAGTCTGGGGTCGACGACGTGTTGCTTGGGTTTTTTAGAGATTACGTAGTGAAAATAACACTCATCACCGTGATAAAGAAATATATTCCCGCGTCGGGGAAAAAGGTTAGTTAAGCCATAGAGACCCTTTCTAGGAATAAGAGAAAAAAACGTAAACAAACTGCAATTATTGCAGGTTTTTTAGGAGAATAAATGCGCGTTATTGTTTATATTTTGACGTGAATTAGTGATAAGGAAAAGGAATTTCTAATGAGAAAAATAAATTCGTCATTGTTGTGATGTCTAAATTTTTCAGGGAGAATTTTAAGAAATGATGAAATAATGAAAAGAGATTTTTTTAAGCTCTTTTTTTTTAATCTTATGATTGTATTTTGTTAAAAACATTTTTTAAGAGCTTAAAATACTAGAAATTCTTAAAAATTCAGTTATAAATCTTTTTAGAATGCTGTCAATATACCTATTTATGTTTCTAAATAATAATTTGTTTATGTTTTTTAAACGAATGTGTGGGTTTTCTATAAAACCTTCTAGAAATCCTTGCATTTTATAAAATATTCCTAAATAAGGCTACTTTATACTAAAAATGTATTCGAAAAAATTTAAGCAAACTGTCTATATATTTTTTCTATTTGTAAATCATAATTTTTCCTGACTTAAAGTATAAAGGTGGTGCCTGAGTTTAAATATACTTCTAAAAACCTTGTATTTAATAAAAATACGCTTGAAAAAGTCTTTCTTTCTTGATAAGAACAGATTACCATAAATTTAACTTCCCAAGGAACTCGTCTTATAAAAATAGACTCAACTATTTTTACAATTCTTTGCCATATTGAAAGAAGGCGTTTCTTCTGCCGCCACTGCGCATTCCTTTATAAAGTTTTATGACATTTTGCTAATTTATGCAACACGTTGTTGCCGATGCCGCGTTCCACCTGACACTTGCTTCCTTTTTCTCTGTCCTGTCGTCCTCTTGTACCCAGAGCTTCCTCCGCATCATCGTCGTCGTCGTCATAATAATAATAAAGAACGAAACGAGCGAAACACTCAAATGACATTTGTGGAATTTTAAATTTTTACCACTCTGGGCGACTGCACCGCAAAGGCTTCCTCTTTTCAGTGGTTGCTGCTGCTGTCTGATTCCGGATGGCAGAGGTGGATATGGATGTGGATGTGGCTGTATCTGTGGCTGTGGTGGCTCGTGTCTTCATCATCATCCTCATCAGGTTTTTGGCCATTGAACTGCTGCCAAGTATTTTTTCCCGCTGCCTTGCTCCTTTTATCAATTTATTTTTGTGTGAGCGCTTAGCTCTTTTTTATTTGTATTTTATCTTTTTTTTTTTTTAATTGGTAGCGAACCGCATCGTGTTATAAATATTTTTTTGGCCGCAACATTTTCGTGGTTTTTCACTCTAGCACTGTGAACGTCGCGCTTTGGCAATTATGTTTGGAAATTTCTGTAATTTATGACGCCTTCTTAGGTGGCATTTCCCACTATTTACGATCTGGCCGAGAATATGTACATTTCCTCATTTTATTATTGGGTTAGGCGTGAGGGATTTTCTTTTCGTGGAAAAGCTACGTAGCGGGAAAGATCAGAGTTTGTGGAATAAGAATTTATGGAATACATTTAAATACGGAGATTTTCCACAAAGGAAAATCACACATGAGAGTAAAAAGAGAATGGAAAATGCATTAACTGAATAGCAAGTTGTGTGAAAATTTAGGGAAATAAATATTACTTGTACAGATTTGTTAGAAATATTTATAAAAATGCTTTCTAACTTGTAGAAACTAGGTTATATTACAAGCTTCCCAATTTAAGTTATTAGTTTCTAAATTAATAATAATTTCCCTTTGATGTACAATAAATTGTATAGAAAACCTCCCTTAAATCTAGTTTTTTGTTCAGAATTTTATCTAAATCCAACTCGTTTGTGAGGCGGCATTCCTCTCTTTGTGGAAAGTTCCCGATTTGATTCAATTGCTTGTAATCTGAGAGATAACATAGGTGGCCATATTGTGTAATAATAATATATCGCCACCAGCGGAGAACGCAGTAGTTTTTAACCTTTGTTAACTTTGGCCTTATCAAAAACCAGTTCTTATCAAGACAGTGGCCTTGCCAGGAATGCACTCAAAGTGCCGAGCGGAAGCCAAAGGGAATTAGTCAGCTTTGATCAGTGCAATGTGCAGTGGGTTTTTTTGTTTTCTTGTTTCTAAATAATTCTAAAGCAATTTATAAATATGCATTGGGGAATGGGAAGTGGTGGCATTCATTAACGTTTCGATATAGATGTGCAGTGCAAGGCGTTGGGTAATCAATTTGACACTTGACAGGGTCTCTTGGCCTCGCCCCCTCTATCTCTCTCCTCTCCGTTTTCCTTTCATATTTTTTGCACATTTTATCCCCGGACTTTTCCCACATTTTCCTCGCTTTTCACGCTTGTTTAGACGCGCATTAAGTATACGCATTGTTGTCCTGTCTGTGTCTTATTTCGCGTCGCATTTTATTTGGTTTAAAGTGCATTTTAAATGCTAAAACGAAAACAATAATAAACTCGAGTTGCCATTTATTATTAAAAACAAATAAAATCTCAGCTATAGCGTCTTGATTTGGCAGTTTGGCGTTTAAATGGAACGTGCAAATACTGGAAACAATCGAAATTGAACTTTTTTGGCCAACAAATTTCAACTAATCGCAACGCGAATGGGAATTAGAGCGGCGCGAACGAGAACAAGAACGAGAACGAGATCATCAGCACTCTAAGATCGCTAAGATCGTGCGCATAATATTCGTTTATAAATAAGCATTAACCTTGCCCCCTTCCCTGCCCCTGTGGGTCTCTCCCTCTCTCTGTGGGGCCATTTGGCGTATTTATTTCTATTATTTGCATGCAACTCTCTGCCTCGGTCCGGCACTTGTTGTGCCGGCAAACTGCGTAGTAGTAAGTGGGTTTCACTTGCCCTGCTCGCCGAACCACACACACGCCCCCTTTTTTCTCTCAGTGCGACGCTATCAGGCGGTGGCGACACGGAAGCAAAGCCAGCCGCGCCCTCGACTTCGTCACCAAAAAAAAAATACAACAGAAAAAATGTTTGTTTTTTACGACAGAAAGGGGCTCGAGCTTGTCTGTCAATGTAATTTCGCATTACTCAACATTCTCTGGGTTTAAATATTTACATTTTACTCTATAGCAGTTTAATTATAATTCATAATAATAATGTTCTGGAGCGAAAACTGGCTTGAGGAATTTATATTCCGAGTCACTGGCGGCGCTCTACTGCGCATTAATAATTCTTAATTCCTAATTGCTTTTATTAAACACTTTTGAATTCCTTGTCTTGACTTTCAATTCTTTGGTTATATGTGGTTATGTGTACTGTATTATATTATATTATATAATATATATTGGTTATATGAGAAATGTTATCAGAGAATGTTATGACAAAAGTCAATCGAGTTTTGCTGCTTAACCAGTGTTATAGTATTACTCAATGTTATATCATTCAAGAGGGTTTAACAGGTGATATTTATTGTATTATTTAATGACATTTTGTATAGCAAATTGATTTAAAAAAAGAATCTTATACTGTATAACTGGAATCAGAAATATTTACTGGATTTACTGGGCACTCTACTGCGTCATTATCATTTTTAATTAATAATTGCTTTCATTAATAATTTGTAACTACACATGCATATAAGATATATAAATAATAAAAATGCTTAGTTGCTTAATATATTAATCCCTTAATGAATAAGGTCTTAATAACTTTTAATGGAATCACTTGACTCAACTGCGCAGCAATACTAATTTGTTATATAAGAAATTAATCATTAAAATTTTAAATAAATTAAATATACAATATTATACTAGAGTATATTCATATTGAATATATTATATATAGGCTACAAAAATCATGGGATATATATAACTCAAGTTACGAAGTTCGTAATACGAACTCAAATATATAACCCTATATTTTAGATATTATGTTTAAAAAAATGTCGTATACTTTTAATTATAAATTTATTTTCAATATTTATTAATCTGTTAAAGTAATATCACTTTGCATACCAAATATTTCGAATATTACCAGTAATGATCCTAAATTTGGAACTCTAATAAATTTTTTTAAATACTTCCGACATTTAATGTTTAAACAAATTTGTATACTTTTTTATTTTTTAAATTTTAACTTTAAAAAATTTATTTTTGATACTTTTAAAGGGATATCTCGTTGCATACCAAATATTTCGCAAATTCCCCATAAAGATCCTGAGTTATGAACAAAGTTTACTATATAGACCTCTCTCAGCCCACCTTCAATGATTTATTTTATCTGAAAAGCATGCCAAATGTTTATAATATGAGATATGACCTCGTCCCGCCTGCTGTCCATAAAAATTGGTCGCAAATTACTAGTCAATCATGTCTGGGGTACTGCCAGACCCGTCTAGATCGTAAATGTGCGGCTATTAATTATGCTGCAGTTTCTCGCACGGCGCACTCGGCTCTTGGTTGGGCGAGGTTAGTGTGCAGTTTGGTGTGTATGCGATTTCCCGGGCGTTTTATTGTTGTGCTAATTAACACCATGCCAGGCACTCGCCTCCGGGTTGTAAAATTGCGAGAAACTCACATGCAAAAATGTGTCTCTATGTTGGAAATTTATGCTTTTTGCTTTGAGAATTTTACGATTCGAGCACGAACTGAACCAAAAAGTCCGCCAGTCAGTCAGTCAGACGGAATGCAAGTGGCAGTCGGGCATGGCCGTAGACGGAGTCTGGTGTTTTCGGTATTTTGGCATTACGGTATGGCCCAGTAGTCTGGCCCTGAGATCCATCATCGTTCATCCACTTTCTGCCACACTTTCGGTGTGTGCCTGCTCAGCCTGCAAAATATGAGTTTTCGGGAATATATATACACACATTTAATAGAATTAATATGGGACTGTGCGCTCTGCATATAAATATCCGAGTTGTCAATTTAATGAACTTCTTTGTTTGACCGCTCTTTTTATTAATATATTTATCATTATTGAATACTGCAACAATCAAGGCAGCGAAAATAAAACTGGTTTCGAACGTCTCACAACGAATAAAATAAAATCGAAAAGAATTGCAAATTATTTATTGAGAAATTATCTCGTCAAAAATACCACCCGTCGTCTGACTTTGTCAGCCCAGAAGCCAGAGTCCAGTCTGGGAATCCAATAAATGTGCAATAATCATAAGAAATAAGCCATAAAATCGGCCAAACCGATGAGGTCGACCAGACTATTAACCAAATAGCGATAAAAAGTACAACAAAAAGCCAACAAAATATATATAGATATAAGAATGTTATATTTTTTAACTATATAAAATATGAAATAAATGTGTACCCTGGAATTTGAAATTAGGAGAAATGTAAAACTGAATTACCTACATATTATATAAAAATGTATAGATGTTTTATAGTAGTTATTTTTATGGCAGAACAAATAAATTAAGGTAAATTTGTCTTAAAAAATTCTATCAAAATAACTGGATTTACCATTATAATGCCAAAACCTTAGCTTACTAAATATATTGCATATTTTTAAGCAGGAATTTAAAAGATTTTAAATAACCAAATTGGCAAAGATTTTCTTTTGGAATTTATTAAGGATAGCTTATGAAACAAAGAGTAAATATTAGAAATATGTATTATAATTAATTATCTACCATAATAACCATATCCTTAGGTTATTATAACACATATTTTATTAATGCTTAAAGATTTTGATAAATTAATTAGCATTCTAGTTTATAATCCCCGCTTTACATACCTCTTTTCCCATAAATATAAATATATAACTCCCAAAGAAAAACTTTTTAATGGATTTATCACGATGACTTGGCTGAAGATAATAAAATTCTAATTTTTCTTCCCTGAGACTGAAAGAGGGCGTGGCTTACACACATACATATGTATACACTGTAATACACACAGCCCGATGACAACTTCAAATCCAAATCCCATTGATTGTCGCTCAAAGGCCACTTGCTCGAGTTCCGCCCATATTTATCACTCGATTTGAAGGCAGGGAAGCCAGAGCCGGAGACGGAGCCATTCATGTCCAGTTAATGGCCAAAAGGGAGTCCGAGGGAGGAAGGAAGGAAGGAAGGAAGCGAAACTAATGGGGCGGCCACACAGGATCGTAAATAAAGTTTTGGTGCAAATTGTTTGCCTCGGCCTTAAAGCAATTGGGGGAATACTTGCGTGGAAATCGTTATTTAATTTGTAGCGCGAGTTGCTTTAAGCCTCGCCTGCCCCAAAATCCGCACGCGTAATCAATCAAGGATACCAGCGAATTGGAGTATTACGACCAGCCATAAGGGATTTGTCGCATTATAGCCTTCTTTTTTTTTTGTTCTTCTTTTATCCTTAATGAGTGTCTCAGCTACGTAAACTTAGCAACGAGAATGGCCGGCAAGCAGACAAAAATACATTTATGAACTTGGCTTCAATTTGAGTTGCATACATTTTGGGGCAATGTCCTCGCCCGCGCGCTGAGTAACTGGAATATATGTATCTGTGTGTGTGTGTGTGAGGTTGTGTATGTGTCTGTCACACACAGAAATTGCACATCATTTGGCCCGATTTTGTCCTGGCAAAGAGTAGAGTGCAATTGCAAAAGTTTCAGTTGGTCTTTTGTGTGGGTTTCTAAGTTTGGTTAGCAGGAACTCGTTGAATTTTAGTTCTATTATACACTTCTCAAAGGGGGAAAAACTTCAAAATTAAAAGTAAAACTATTGAAAGAATAGGAGAAATAAAAAAAAGTTTAAAATCCTTTAACTGGTATTAATTTTGCTTTATGAAAATCACAGAAATGCCTAGTTATATGCTTGCCTAAGCAGAGCTTGTTAAACCCCTAAACTAACTCTTTATTTTCTCCATATTCAGTTTATTTTAAATATTTTCTTTGAGAAATTAATAAATATAATACATCTTTTATAAAGTCCTAAAGCTCATACCCAATCAACTTGTCAGTGTAATGTCTTTAACCAAATGCATTCCCTTTTCTTTTCTTTATGGTTGTCCCTGGACAAACTGCGACACTTATGGGACTGCTTACCAAATGAACTTGTTCTGCGGAAAAAATAATAATAATGACAGACAGACAGACATTGTGGCCTTCGATTGAATTTATTTTTGCACTCAAGAAGGGATTTCGCTGTTTAAAGTTAACTCAGGTGGAAATCGGAATCGAGGAAACGCAGCAGGCAAAACCTTGAATATTTATTTTCGTCATTTGATTTCCGCTTCCGCTTGGCACGCAGGCGCCAACGTGTCCTGCGATTAATCGTCGCAGTGGCAGTCGCTGTCGCAGAAAGGCCCGCTTCCTATTCATAAAAGTTTGCCAGCAAAAAAAAAAAAAAAAACAGAAAGTAAATAAAGAAAAGTAAACCCTAAAAGCGAAACTGAGAAAGAGAAAACTTTTGCAATTCCATATCATATCATCACATCATCATTGCGATGATAATGCCGCCTGTTTTATGTTCGCATATCTTTACAATACATGAAGGCAGATTGCTGAGGGTTCAGGGGTTAGCTTATATCTCAGTTTTAGTTTAGTTTACTTTAGTTTTTTCTTTTTTTTTTTTTTTAGCTGAGTTTGAAATTCCCTCGTTTGTGTTGCCCTGCAAATGGGTTTTTGAGTATAGAAATGGCTAAAATATTGATTTTAGATTGGCCTTAGGCTTTAGGTCAATTTTTCCCTTTGAAAAATGTGAAATTTTGTGTGGAAATTTGCCACATTAAATCGGTTTTGGCTTATATAAGCCTCAAACTGTCATTTGATTGGAATTTAATGTTGAATTTGATCGATGTGGGGGCCGAGTAAGCCAGTGAAGTTGCTCTAATTTTTGTCCGCCTTTTAATGGTTCACTTGGTCTAGGTCATTACTCGGTCATTATCTAATCAATTACAGGCCGGCATTCCGCTGATTTCTGACTACCGCACGCGCCAGAAATCACTCGAATCGGAATCTCATCAATATAGCTCGATCGGCCGCCATTGTTGAATGGCACACACTGTCAATGATCTTTAGGAGTAAACACAATTGGCGAATATCAGAGCCATTTCTCTTGCTCTCTTGTCGAGCCAGCCGGAATTGTTTAAACAATTAATTAGAACAACAGATCCAATCTTTGAACCAGATCCCCATCATCATAAATTTCTTTCTCCGATTTGTTTAGTCTTTGGCTCCGCCGAAGTGTTACAAATTGTGGCCAAAATGTTTTGCTCAAACAATTAAAACATTTTCAACTGGAAACCAAACCTACTGGTCTGTATTTTATTGCCTTTTTTATTCGTATTCCCATTCCCATTCCCGGTTATTGAAGAGTTCAAGGGTATATGTTATATATATATCTGTATGTGAAGCGAGTATAATGTATTTGCATTGGCAAATGTCGTGATATTCTATTGCTTACCGGGCTTAATACTTGTTTGATTAATTGATTTTTTAAACGTATCTGGTATAATCAAGAGTTGAAGGATGATATAGTAGTACTTAGTATATATACTTAATATGCAAAATATTATAAAGAATATTTCATATGATGGATGATTGATTAGTTGTAATATTTACCGTGATTCATGCGCTCTTCTGCTTATTTTCTGCCCATTCGGAGTAGATTTTACAAGTTTACAGTTTGGCCGAACTATAAAATCTATTTTAAAAATCAATTTTAGAATGATTATTGCATTATTCCAAGATTGTTTAAATGTATTTCTCTGAATTTTTATATTTTTATATAAAAAAGTTGTTATATATTCGAAAGTACCTAAGACTTTTTCAAGCAGAACAAAGATAGCTCACACAAATACATTTCTTATATTTTCTCTACTTTTTAAAGGGTATCTTCAAGTTGAAATCCTACCGAATTTGTATATCTGTTTTGCCTTATTTTTTCTATATTAAATTTTAACTGGACAGACTACTGCCCAGCCAGCAATTAGCTGAATGAATGGCGGTACTGGGAGTGGGGTGTTTGGTGGGGTTACCAACAGTAGTAACCTGTTTTTCGGGGGAGTGAAAAGAGAGTGTGTGTCGTTTCAAAAATTTATATCTCAATTTCACATCTAAATGCGAATAATCTTTTTTCTTTTTTTTTCTATACCAGTCTGAGTGTGTGAGTGTGAGTGTGTTGTGTCCATTGAGTGCTGTGGGTTCATTTGATTTGTGTGTGAGAATTTCTGCAGCTGTTTTGGCATTGCGGCTGGATCTGGATCCACCTTCTCCCTGTTTCGTGGGGTTTAACCTTTTACCATAAACTGATATAGATCTAGTGAGCTTTTTTTCGCCGATTTATGTGTTTTTTTTTTCTTTCTTTTTTGATACTGCGAATATTTGTTGAATCGCTGACAAGCCACAAAAAAAGAGTTCTTTTAAATTGAAATCAAAGAAATGTATCTTAGATCATGCTTTGAGTCAGACTGCATTTTTGAAGGAGAAGTCTTTGTGGAGAAATTTTAAAGTATATATGGAAAAACTTAAAGTGAATAAAAAGTTTAAATAAATTTTCAATTGGTAAACATTTTACCTTTCTTCTGCTTTATTAATTAATCAAAGCTTGCTCTTAATACTTTCTTTAATAGTAGTATACACTATTCCTAGAATTATGTTCCTTTGTTTAGGAATTTACCTATTCTTGTAGCCCCTTATTTCCTCCTAAAAACCCACTTGCTTGGACTTATTGAGGACGACCCAGTTAGCGGCACATGTCGCTATACGCTATTTGCCATTCGCGATTCCTCCGCTCCATAAGCCCCTCAAATGGCCCAATGAAATATGCATATTTGATACGAGATGACAGCGGCATAGAGGAGGAAATAGAAAAGGAGAAGGAGGTGGCCCTCTGCCCGTCACGAGGGGATGCAAAAGATAAGGCCTCGAGGAGAGTCACCACCCCCCAAGGAAATGGCACAGATTTAATATATTTTAGTGCTCTGCCCCCGCCAATTACTCATATAAATTATAAAGAAATGAATCAGGAACAAGACCGCCCCCCAAGTCTCTGACATAAATAAAAGTTCTGCTGTAATAATTGTAATTGGTCAACGGGAAAACTTTAACTATACCCATACCATTCCTACCCATCGATTTTGGGTCACTTCTTCAACCTAGCAACTCAATTTGCTGGCTGTAGTAGTTGCGATTGTGATTCACGCTGGATGCACATTAATTGTACACAGCAAGGACACACAGGCATTATATCCTTGGCTACCAAATTTATGAAATTTCCATTTATGGGCTCTCTTTTTGCTCATTTGCTGCTGCTACAAGTGAATTCAATGGAAGCCCAGTTTTCCCGATTGCCTTTCTTGCGTTTGCCATGGATGCGCGAATTGTGAGAAGGGGACTGTGACCTACATATGAATAAGTATGAGTGCACTGAGGGAAAAGTATGATGAAAATGGAATTTAATTTCAATTGTATTGATAGTCGAACTAGATTTAATTTTAGTCGAGGGTTATTAACAGATAACACACCTTAAGTAACAAGTTAAATCTTTAGGCATTAAATCTTTAGCATTATGGGAATTATAGGTATGACCAACCTCGTTTTTGTATACAAATTCCAAGATGTATTTTATTTTTCTTTTTGTAAAATCGTATATAATTAGGGTTATAATAATATAGGGCAATAACTTAACTTACCATACTTACCATATCTGCCAAATCCAGTTGGAAATTACAGAAACATTTGGGAATAAATGGCGAAATAAGTTATATCATATAATCTCACCTGGTTTTATTTTCTTCAGCCGAAAAAATGTAGAAATGAGAATTTAAAATCGTTTTTTACACTTTAAAAATTTTTATTTGTATACTTCTAATATTTTTTTCTGAGTGCATACTATCGGATGACTGGGCACACATAATGCAGCTCCTTGGAAACCGAAACCAGTGGCACTATATAGACCCGATCCGACCCCGCCTCGCACCCCGCAGATCGGCATGTGGTCGCTGTCGCCGGGTCTCGCATATATCTCTCTCTCGATTTAATAGGCCCAATTAGTTAGATGAATTGTGAATGTTCTGAATGCGACGGCGTTCTTTTGGCAAATTTTTTTGTGTCTCCTTCTCTGGCCGAGATTTAAGTTTATGAATATTCAATGAAGTGTGTGCCATAAATTATGAATGCCATTTGTTTGCATTTTGCCTTGATTTAATGGCCTTGAGGGCAGGCAAAGCAAGCGGGCCTAAAACACACCCCTCCTTGTGGTTGTTCTTAAATTGTTCAAATGTTTAATTTAAGTAATGCTAAGAAATTGGATTTAATTTGTTAATTATGGATAAAATGTGCTGGAACATAAATTAAAACACTCAAAAGTTATTACAACTTATTATGTTGAGCAACAACAACTTTGAAATAAATTCTTGGTTCTAGTTTATATAGGAAATATCTTTATAATATCCTCCTGAAATTGTTCTCTGGCCATTATCTAAATAAACCCCTTTTTCCCTAACATTTTCCACCTTCCATTTAACCATCTTCCTTCTGGCAAAGCAAATAAGAGCAGCGAATTATCCAATCCCAAATACTTGCTCATTACTCAGCCACCCACGATACCATATATTTATATATATAGTATAGATATACATCCAAGACATCCTGTTTCTGGGCGGAAGTTGGTTGGATAATTCCACAATCTGGCCATTAGCATAATCAGAACGTTTGCCAAGTGGCAGCTAGCAGGAAAAGGAAAATGTTTGAGAATGCTCGCGCTGGCATGGAGCGGTGGGAAAATGGGGAAATCCAGAGACGCCGCCGCACTTAAACATTTAAATAAAAATGATAACTTTATGCGAAGGGGTAAAATTAGAGGACGGAGGCCAAAGCCGAAAATGTCATTACAGGACTCGCGCTCTCTCTCTCTCTCTGCCGCAGACGCAACAGTAGCCAGCAGTCTCCTCATCCACTGACGCCAAGCAAAAGTTTTTACAACAAAAAAATATAGAGGATAAAGAAAAATAGTCAAGCAAATCCAGAAAAGTATTAGAAAGTATGCGGGGACTGGGGTTTGGAGGCAGCTCCTGTCTGCGAACAGGTTTCAGGTCGTCAGGCGGGCGTCTGTCTTGTCCTTCCTATTGCCCCTTTCCTGCCGAAGTTCTCCTGGGTTCTCCTGGTTACTCCTGTCTCCTTTGGCCGCCCACTCACATGTCCCTGACGTCCTGATGTCCTGGCAACGGTGATAAATGGCGCCAATGTGCCGCCTGGAGTCGCGACGCGTCGCAATCGCTTTTTCGGTGCCTTTCAAAGGGATGTGCGGGATGTGTCTACACTGTAAGAACTAAGTATTCTCTAACCGTACCATTCAATTCATCAATAATTTAAATTGTTAACTAAGATTTTGAGAGTTTAAGCAGACTAATGAATGAGGTTAGGGAGGATAAAGGTATGGGTTTTATATAGAAAGCTAAATCAGAACAATATAATCGATGGGTATTCCCTATTTAAAAATATTTACTTGGGGATTTATGCAGCATTAGCAAAACAGTGTTATTAAATATTATTTATATTTTTTTCTGTGTCTAAAAAAGTCTTGAAGAAATGTATGTAGATTTCATGTGGTTAAGTTAATTTTTTTAATAGTTTCTGATAATTAAGTATATTTTTAAGTGGTTAAGTTAATTTTTTATTGTTTTTCATATAAGAAAATAAGGAAATGAATGCTTTTATGAATTATGAATTGTATTTTAGATGTATAAATATATTTTATTTACACCATATATTCAAAGCATATTATTTTCTCAATGTGCACAAATTTTAGGTTGGTGAAATCTGCGGCAAGTTGCCTTTTTCAGTTAGTTTAGTTTGTAATGCTCCATTTAGCTTTGGCTCATCCCAGAGTTTCTTTTTTTTGGTTATACCAAAACCCATTCGGGGAAAAAAGAATCCTTCTGATGACAAATCCACACTAAACGTGTTTGATTCTATTTGTTTCTCTCGCTTTTTTTTCATCCACCCGGTGACATGTAATTGTCCTCTTTTTCCCGCACCTAGACAAGATTGCATGAGATGGCAAAGGATGGGGCCTCGGGTGTGTGTAGTCGATGTCGATTTGCTGTCATTACGCTGCTTATACGCGGTTATTTATGACAATTGTTGGAAAATATGAATTGACAGCGACTACGACGACGACGACGCCGCGACAGGCGACGAGGTCTAGTGAAGACATCTTCCAATTAGGGAGCAGGGAATACGGAATACGTATCTGAATCTGTATGTTCCAAGGAAATAAAAACGTCGACAGACAATTGAATGGCACAAGACTCTGGCGAAAAGGAAAGCGCAGCCAGAAGCAGTTTTCCTTCGTCACCAAAGCGATGGCTTGCGAATTGTTACATCAGCGGAATGAGCGAGTTTTTAGAGAAAAAAAACAAAGGATTTGCAAATTTAGCAATTTGAATATTTTATTATTTTTCTATTATTGTGAAAGTATTTTTACACACGAAGAATTTGTGAAAGGATTGGGATTATTGTGATCTTTTAAAGGGCATATTTTTAAAGATACTTTCAATATACTTTTTGATAAAAAAAATATATCTTTAACTTTCTTTATATTTATTGAATAATTATAGTCTAAAAGCCTAAATTACACTGTGTACGCTTCTGACAAAAATTAGATCAAATTTGTATTGCTTTTTATCGATTTAGATTTCTTTTTAAATAATTAAAACAAATTTATATTTTTGGATAAATATATATCTTAAAATATTTCTTTAAAAATATCTCTAAAATCTCCTTATATCTCTTCCATCTTCCAGAACTCCATCCGTCACAATCTGTCGCTGCACAACCGCTTTATGAGAGTGCAAAACGAGGGCACCGGCAAGTCCTCCTGGTGGATGCTCAACCCAGAGGCCAAGCCTGGAAAGTCGGTGCGTCGTCGTGCCGCCTCCATGGAGACTTCGCGATACGAGAAGCGACGTGGGCGGGCCAAGAAGCGTGTTGAGGCACTGCGTCAGGCCGGTGTTGTTGGCTTAAACGATGCCACGCCCTCGCCAAGTAGCAGCGTCTCCGAGGGATTGGACCACTTTCCCGAGAGTCCGCTGCACAGGTAACTACCAACTGCGAGTAAAAGCCTTAGATTAGAGTAGAGAACTTATTGCTTAGCTTGGTAGTTGATTTATTAATTAGAGTTTAGATTATAAAACATACTCGATATTATTTTTTTTTAATTTATAGTATTTAAAAAGCGTTAAAGTTAGCTATTTATTTCCTAAAATGGGTTTGAAACTTTTATACTACTGAAATTCATGAATTTTGTACTGTGCTACTTGAAATTCCGATTGTTTGTTAAAGAATATTTCATATGCAAATTAAATTAAACTGAAATAGCCACTGACTACGACTAGATTTTCCTCTAATTTATTGCTTAGCCTTAAAGATTTATTCTTATAAATTTAGAGCCGTTTCTGGGTCAAAAACATTATGTTCTTGTTGGCAATTAATTTTAATTTATGAACAATTATGTAAAAACATTGACAAGATTTAATTACTATTAACAGTAGTAGTTCATGGTGTCTAACTTGGCGAGTCATTAAATAAAGCAGTTAAGTTTGGAATTTTGAATAGTGTCACGATTCTGCGAGTCAAGTTTGTAAATAAGTCGTGAAACGTAAAAAGCATAAACTTAATCTGAAATGTCTTTGGAGTAAGGAATTTGCTTTCCCGAAATAGGTATTTGTTTATTAAAATATAAAATTTAAGCCCATTGATTTGTTAAAATCTCAAAAATATTCAATATTATATTTGTTATTCATATCTAATATAATATTAACTCTATAACTCAATATTTTGTATCCATATTTGTAAGCATGTGAAAATGTCCCTCCTTCTTTTTATTTATACTTTAACAAGCTTCCCTTTTAAATAATAAATTTTAAATATATATAGACATTTAAGTTAAATTAGTTAGAAAATAAAAGTAGCGCATTTAGAGCTTGGCTTAATTTATTAATTAATTAATTAACTAGCAATCAATACTTAGCTCAATAAATTGGCAAGTTTTGTAGCTTCTTCTTGAGACGTAGACCTTTCTTAAGTCTTATGTCTAAGTTCTCCTTACAGTCATTTATTATATTTTAAATTATTTGATTAAATTTTAAATTTTTGTTTATTTCCTTCTATTTTTTCTCCTTAATTTGCCTTTTAATTGCGTCGATAAAGTGGCGGCGGCTTCCAGTTATCGCCCGATTTCCGGCAGCGCGCCTCCTCCAATGCCAGTTCCTGCGGACGCCTGAGTCCGATCCGTGCGCAGGATCTCGAGCCCGATTGGGGCTTCCCCGTTGACTACCAGAACACAACGATGACCCAGGCCCATGCCCAGGCACTGGAGGAGCTGACGGGCTCCATAGCGGACGAGCTGACGCTGTGCACCCAACAGCAGCAGCAGCAACAGCAGCAAGGGTCAGTTCTCTCGATGGCTGTTTCATTTTATTAATTGTTTTTTTCGGTTTTACCCTTTTGTGTAAATATGTGTTTTCCAAAACCAAAAATATTTGTTTTTATATAAAATATTATTTAATGCATGCGAAAGAAATGAAATTTAATCTTAGAAAGAGCTTTGCATGTCGCCGCATGCAAATGACCTTGGGTTGTGTTTGAAAAATCAGATCTATAAAGTCACCTCTCTTCTCGTTCTTGCCACCCAACGATCGTACGGCTGGAGCAGGTTCAGTGCCGCCTCTGGTTTGCCCACGCAACCACCCCCGCCGCCCTATCAGCCGCCGCAGCACCAGCAGCAGGCGCAGCAGCAACAGTCACAGTACGCCCTCAATGGCCCCGCCCTCAATGCCAGCGGATACAATACACTGCAGCCACAGTCGCAGTGCCTGCTGCATCGATCCCTCAACTGCAGCTGCCTGCACAATGCAAGAGATGTGAGTAGGAGGAACGATCTTATAATAACAAGATGAGTAACGCCACACTCAAGCACTCTTTGAATTGGGCTTAAAGGCAACTAAAAACTAAGGGCGTTGTGCATCTTGTTATTATAAAATCTTTAATAATATTTAAAGATATTATTTATTAATCCAATTTTCTTCTTCCTTTCCAGGGCCTGTCACCCAACTCCGTGACCACCACAATGTCGCCCGCCTATCCAAACAGCGAGCCCTCTTCGGACTCCCTGAACACTTACAGCAATGTGGTGCTAGATGGACCCACGGATGCTGGTTCCCTTCTGGTCCAGCAGCAGCAGCAGCAACAGCAGCAGTTGGAAGGTAGTCTCAACTTCCTCTCTCTCTCTATATCGCTAATCCTTCCTCTACTATATATCTGTGTATCCCGCTTATCTTCTCTAATCCCTCTAACCGTCTGCGAAACTCAACCCCCACCTCGATGCGAAATGTTAGATAATAACTGCGCCTCTACTTTGATAGGACAATGCCTGGAGGTGCTTAACAATGAGGCGCAGCCCATAGACGAATTTAATCTGGAGAACTTCCCAGTGGGGAATCTGGAGTGCAATGTGGAGGAGGTGACAGATCATTAAATAAGATGCTTGAAATACTTATTAATATATTTCCATTTAATTCCCGACAGCTGCTACAGCAGGAGATGAGCTATGGCGGCCTACTGGACATCAACATACCCCTGGCCACAGTGAACACCAATTTGGTCAGCAACAGTGTCGGCGTTGGCTCGACCTTAAGCAACCTCAGCAACCTCAGCGGTCTCTGCAATCTGAGCAGCAATTCCGGCAGCAATCCAAGCCTGAATCAGCTGCAGGCACAGCTTCAGCAACAGCAGCAGCAGCAACTGCAACAACAACAACAACAGCAGCAGCAACAGCAGCAGCAGCAACAGCACCAGCAACAGTTGCTGCTCAATAACAACAATAATAACAGCAGCAGCAGCAGCAGCAGTCTGGAATTGGTGACACAAACGGCCAGCACAAACCTAAATGCAAGAGTGCAGTACTCGCAGCCCAGTGTGGTCACATCGCCGCCCTCCTGGGTGCACTAGATCCGTTACCAGGGTCCAGGGTCTTCAGGATCCAGGGTCTCCAGGATGATCCATAGTCTATAGGTAACGCGTGTGCGTGCGTGCGTGCTAGCTTGTGTGTGAGTGTGTTGTTTGTGTCGCCAATGGAACGCTTTAAAAACGCTAATTCTAAGGACAATAGTGTAAAGTGGATGGAAAGGAAGCAGCCGCAACAGCAGCTGCTGGATCAGTGAGCAGGAGAGAAGGCAGGAGCCGCAGCTGGATAGCCACTAAAAAGTTTACAAAGTGAGTAGGAAAGCAAGGATTAACTACATAAATGCATAGTTTCTTAAATTATTATTAAGAAGTATCTTCATCGAAGGAAGCTTCACCCCACCTCGACTTCGGTCGGTTTCAATTTACATCAGTGCTCGCTCTAAAAGCCATTCAATGTGACAGCATAAATTATGTTAATAAACGTCATTTCATGGCGCGCATTTTATGAATATGTAAAATGTAAAAAAGTGGCACAGACTGGCGGTGGAGGAACCACACTCCACCGCGTATTCTTTAAGGATTTTCTTTTCCTTCCCCTCTGGTTTCGTGTCCTGTTTTTATACAAATCGTCTTCACTTGACTTCATTTCACCCATGAATCTTTTATGGACATTTTGTTTCGCTTCCTTTTTTTCTTCTCTTCTTCCTGGTTCCTTTCCGAATTTCTTTTTCTTGGCCGCGGAATTTGTACTTATTATGTGTTTCCTTCTTTTTTGCTGCTGCTGCTACTTGAGGGCAATTACACGCGTTCAATTATCATAATACATTGTCAAGAGGAGTTGCCTCGTGTCCTTGTTCCTTTTCAATTTAAGCGCTTTTAAAGTGAGAGCTTGCCTCGCGCTTGACGCTCACTCAAATTATGGCAAATTAAGTCAATTTACCTAAGCCATAAAATATGTAAGAGGCCACTTTGCTACCTGGACGAGGGCGAGGATACCGCCTGGTCCGAGTGTCCTATCCAGCGCTAATTTGACCGGCCAAGCGGAGCGAAGCCAAGGGAAACAGCCCGAGGGCCATTTCCTCAGCACCAGCAAACCGCCGCGCAAATTCGTCAAGGCAACCCCCTTCTCCCCCAATTTCCCTCGACTTTCCCCTGACTACTGGAAAGCAAATGCTGAAAAATTAATTACGTCCTTAGGGTGACTTATGCATGCCACTGATATCTGACCCCTCGTCAGGTGGACTCGACGGTGGTGGTCTCAAAGTTACGAGGCAACTCCTCGGCTCAAATCAAGCGCGTTAAACGTTGCTAATATTGAAAAATTACACTGCTGATGGGTGAGATTGTTTAATGGCAGAGATTTTAGGAGGTTTTAGGGAGTGTTTTTGATTGAAATTTGTGTATTTTTATGGGAACTATACTTTGAAATGGAGTAAAACTTAAAATTAATTGTTCAAGTTAGGAAATGTTGATGGATTTTAAGAAGTTTTTAACTTTATTCCTTTTTAAGTTTGGGTTAATTTTGTGTGTAATTTGTGATAAATGATTGTTTTATTAGTTCGAGCAATTTAAATTAATTTTTCTTACATATTTAAAGTTAATTAAATAGGGGATAATTCAAAGAGGATTGAATAAATGAAATGCAAATGAAAACCACATTAAACCTTGATGATTGTAGGTTTTTTTTACTGCTTAAATTAAACATTGTTATTAACAGAATTTACTTTTCCACCTAATTAATAATAAAATAGGTTCGTTTAGTATTATTTGATTAGCTACAACAAGGACATCTCAAACTTAATCTAAAAAAATTACATCTAAATGACCGACTACTTTGAGCTAAATTTTTTCAGCCTCTCAATTGCACCCGGACTCTGATCCAGGAATTTGTGGTGCCACTTAACAGTCCTGCTACTTAACTGTCCTTTTTTTTCTATATATATTTTCTTATTTCTATTTCAATGTCACGACTGGCGACGACTGTCACCGCGCATTTTTGCTTTGTGCCAAACTTTAGCTAGAGGAGGCGAGGTGAGGT
>JAEIHY010001911.1:0-13646 GCA_018904565.1 Drosophila tsacasi
AAAAAGGAGCTTAGCTCTAATTGGGGGCTCTAGTAAGGAGCCTCACCACTGCAACCTACCATTATTGCCTTGAAAGTATCGATTGATAACTATTCAATTCAACTTCAACTATTTATTAGGACTTAAAAGTTTGTCTCGTTGTAGAAGATTTATAATTTTATTTCGATTTATACTACCTGAAGGTTTTCAGCAGATATGCATCCGGCGTTTCGGCTAAGCAGTTCTTGAGTAGCACAAAACTGACGACGAATAAAATTCTTTTTAGCATTTTTTTCGCGATCTACCCAGCAGCGAGGTCCGAAGTATACTGAATGCGTTTCCCTCCTTCTCTTTTCAGTGAACGGAGAGGCTCTTGATTTTGATAAGAGTGTTGATAATATAATTTAATCTCTGCGGGAGGGATGGGGTGATTGAGCTGGAGAGTTTTCTATGTCCATTTTTCACATAAGCTCGGTGCTTTCCCTGGGTCTTAAGTGCCTCCTTATCAGCTGACAAATGCTATGGTAATTAATGTAGAAAGTGCTTTATTAATTGATTCGAATTTGAGTTCGATTAGAAATCGTAGTTAAGATTCTTTAGATTATTTTAATATTATTTAAAATTTACATAGCTTAAGATTCTTTAGATTATTTTAATATTATTTAAAATGTTTAGTTTATTATATTGATAAAATGATAAGTATAAGTGAGTCTTCTAATATTAGCTCAGCTAAATCGTTATCTAGTTGAGCCTGATGAGGGACTTGAGGGGAAAGTGCTCGTAAAATCGGACAAAAACGTATTTAGCTGAAAACGGAGGCCTTTGGGCATTGATCATAGTTTTTCCAATACTCTGCTTGTCCCTGGGCAATTGACAGTCTTCCCAAGCACATGAACCTATTAAAAAATAAAGAGAAATACCCACAAGTGGCAGAGTTTTTATGGCATCGCTCTTGGAGATCTGAATGGGCAGACAAGAAACCGACTTGGATGGGTCGAGATTATCAAGACGGAGATTAGGCCTGACCCACAGAGAGGATGCGAATGCTGCTGAATGGAGACACAATCATGGGAAAATATCTTCTAATGCGAGGAAGGCGAAAAGGAAAACTCAAATATATAAAGTAAGTAAAGAATAAAAGTCATTAAAGATTGACTACTGTCGTCAGGTGGCTAAGGCCTGATCTTTGTAGCTGCTGGGTGGCCCTAGACTACATTCTTTTCACAATTTTTTCACTATTTCTTATTTTGTTTTTATGATATTTTCATAATTCCTAGTTACAAGGTAATTATGGTCTTTGTTGTCGACTCTAATTACCTGGGAGTCAACGTCTGCCCTTTCCCACATCGGATGTTGTTGGGCCACAGCTCTAGAGCTTGAGCTTTACCCCTTGCTTGACTCTGAAGAGATATCCGCCTCCCACTCCGATCTGAATATATATCCGAAATATTCAACGCCATCTTGGTATCTGACAACGAAGCGTAACCAGCCAAGAAACTGACTAGCTATAGTCGATATGCGTTCGTGACTAGAACCCCCTTTGAAGGGGCCTATTACCCCCCAACCCATATGTACATGAATCTATACACTATAATATTAAAGAATGTTTTTATTTCGTAGAATTACAGTTTATTTTATTGGGTTTTTGAATATATTTAAGATAAAATATTTCTAAAGACAAATTTGAATTTATATGAAAAGCACTTGTATGCTTTCGAAATATTAAATCGCTTCCTAATATTTACATAGTTTTGGATATATAAAAATATTTTTAAATGTAAACATAAATACCTCAAATCATGATTTGATTTTAATTATTTCAAATACAAATTAGTTGGTATAAAGTTGTTATTAAAAGTAATTTCAAATCGAATTAAAATGTGTCGAGAATATTTATTTATCAGATGTGCTTCCAAGGTTGTTTATTTACTATTATGTATTAATTTGCCTTTGATGGAAAATATGAAGAAATGTATTTTAAAAACTATTTCTACTACGTTAAAAATATTAAAATTATTATTCCAGTATAAGACATTGTCTAAAGATTTTTGTACATTCCCATTTCTTCAAATAGAAAGTAAAGGCATAATTTTATATAGTTAAAAACAAAAAAAAATATATATGTTAAGTTATGTTACTTTCAAAAGCTCTTTTCCTCCAATTACCACCGACATCAGTCCTCTTGATCAATTTTCTATAGTGTATCTGTATTTTCCATAGGCTGTATCTGTTCCTGTATCTGAATCTTACCGGGCTGTAGCTCCCTCTCTTCGCGCAGTTTCGAAGTTCGGCTCAGCTGAGCTCGGCACTAATTTTAATGACGTTACGCCGCGATAGGTTTTCTGCTCAAGATCCATAAAGAAATGCTCAGGTGTTCGTTCCCCAGTTCCCTATGGGCAGATAGAGTCTTCCATATCTGTGGTTTGGGTTGGCACGAGATCCCCGTCGGCGAGTGTGGGGCTCGGGCTCCTCGGTGATTTACCCTCGTCCATTGTACCATCATCATCATCATCCCCCGCCACGTATGCACTCACATGTGCCACATATTGGGGCACAGGCACTGTTCAAGAAGTCAAAGTCGGAGCTATACATATATCGCGATGTTGTCGCTTGCCGGAGCGTAACTGAAATATTAAAACAAATTTTTTCCGTTTCTTTTTTTTTTTGTATTTTGTGATGTTGCCTTTTGTTATTGTCGGCCATTTTGCTGGCGGTTTTGGTTTGGTTTGGCGTCAGATTTTTGTCTTCTTTCTTCTCGTTTTATTTGGCGTTTTTTTTTTTGCTTTTTGTTTTTTTTTTTATTTGCCAACCTGTTGGCCAAAAAGTCGCGTCGAGAAATTTACGCAACGAAGCATTGCCAATGAGTTTCCGCTTTGAGAAGGGCTTAGCTGTTGCCATCCGAAGTTTATAATGCCTTGGAAGAATGGAAATATTATATTATTTATATTTGTTGTAATATATATAGATAAATCATATAGATAAATAAGTATTTTCCATTATTTTTCAGTATTTTTTCCAGTATTTTTTCCAAACGATTTTATTGAAATTGAGTTTTCTGGCACCTGTATTCTAATACTAAGTATTTCACATATTTTTGTAATCTTCATATTTTTACTTGTTAGAAGGTTTTAAAGCTAAGTAAATGAATATTAATTATATATTATATTTCTTAAATATGTTATATACATTACCATATTAAATGTAAAACAACTATTTATTATTAAGTATATAAAAATGTGCAAAATATAAGCTATGCTCTTTTTTATAGATGAAGTATAAAGTAATACCTTATAAGGTTCGCCTCATGTATTACCTTTTCTTACGTCTATTAATTAAAAAAAAAAACTTTTAATGAATTGATAATAAATTGTAAATATCTTAAGAACTTTAAGGTATTAGTCTTCAGAACCCACACATTCTCCTTACAGAATTTAGTTACCCCATAGAAAATTCACATCACTTTCTAATCGAAATTACGGAATACAGTTTGGCTTTTTAAAACTGTATTTCCCAGCCCTTCCTCGCTACCCGCTGTGGCTTAAACATTTGATCGCGTTTTAGGTATATATCTACTTTTATGTTTTTTTTTGGGCCTCAGTGTTTTTCTGCCTAATTTGTGAGCGAGTTGGGCGCTCTCGCCGAAAATGAAACGCGTGTGAAAATTATGATTATTGTGCGGCCACCCAGCCATTGTGTTACATACAATGTACGATGTACCCCGAGGAGACGGGACAGTGTCACATTAATACAGGCAGCCGGCAATCATGGCTTTCCCCTGGCTTGACTTGGTTTGGTTTGGTTTCTTTTTTCTATTTTATCTCTTTTTTTTGGGCTGTTGGGTCCGGAGTTTTGGGTGTTTTCCAACTGTGAGCCCGGGAGCTGCCTAATTGTTGTAATTTGCCTAGATATTATATTTATTGTTTGCCGGATAATTATGATGATTATCTACGAAACGGAGTGTTTAAAACGTTTTCCGCCGGCCTGGGAACCGAAGGCCGAAAAGAGTCGGAGACCCCAGCCCCGTCGAGCATTTGCAACTCAATTATGATCCGAGCACCGTCGCCCGGCTTCTGGTTGCTCATCCTCCTTGGTGTTTGGGCTTCAGCTGCCGCTGCCACTGCTGCTGCTTCATTATGCACCTGACCACTCGCGCAATTTCTAGCTGATAATTTGCATTATTTTGTGCGCACAGGTGGCGGCTGCAGGTACAACTACTACTACTACTGCTGGCCGAGCACCAGCAATAGCCATGGTTATGGGTTATGGCTGTGGCCATCTTCTGGCTTATTCATGGCTGATCTCACGCGCTGAGCACTCGCTTTAATTACACTAGACGGAGTATTTTAGTTGTTTTGCAGTCTTAATTTATAATTAAATTCGTATTTCTTTGTGAACTGAAAAATTCCATTTGTTTTTAATTTTAAAAGTTCTTAGACTCAGAACATATTAGTTTGCATATTGTGTAGCTCATGTAGAGTAAGATGTAAAATATTATAGGTAACTACAAATCAGTTATCTAATTAAACTTCTGTTTATTTATCAAAATTTTATTTATTTAATTCGAAGGAAGTATTAATTAAATATTTGTTTAAAGAACATTCTTCTTCCAGACTAGAGGTCAAGTCGGATAATAATTTATAAACTTTTTTATTTAAATAGGAAGTTGAACAAAACCTTATAAATTATTATTTAAATACTTACTGACATTGATTATTAAATGATTGATATTTTACATTTTAAAGGAACTTTTATTTAAGCATTTCCTGTATCTTGCACTTTTTAAGCTATTAAAATTCATACGTCAAGAAATAATTAAACAATTGTATAAATACTTAAACAAAAAACCATAATAGATACCTAAATAGAGGGTTAACCACAAATCAGAATGAAATAATGAATAGAATATGAGATGGAAGTGTTTAAAGAATACTTAAAGATTGTACTAAATATAGCATATATGTAACAAATAATGAATAAAGATACAAGTAAAAATGTTATACTTAAAAATATAATGGAAAATGTTTTTTTTTTGGGCTTCCTGAATTTGGCCGCTTAGTGTTGCCTTTTTCGCTGACTGCGCTTACAGTGTGCATTGTGCAGTGTCTGTGACCTTTTCGCGGCTGCACTCCAATTCAATTACAAGAGCGCTTGGAGAGAGAGACAGAAAAGATAGGTGGAGAAAACGAGAAAGCGAGAGAGAGAATAAGGGAAAGAGGGACAGAGGGGAAGTGGACTCTCCCTGGTGCAAAGATAATTATCAGCATGAGGCGCTGGTTTTGGGGATTGATATGCAAATTTTCATTTGCTTCATTTGTAATGCGTAAGAGTCATCCACCAAAAAAAAAAAACTAAACTAGAAATTAAACGAGCAGGAAAAATGCAGGAGAGCAGCAGCAATTGCATCTGTGGCAACGCTTGGCTGGCTGCTTAATTAAGGCAGGTCAGGAGGAGTCGCGGGATCGTGGGAAAGGCCGCTCGCCATCCGGAGGACACCGCGTCGTACGCGTTATGCCCGCAGGGCTGGGGCTTTCAGAGACTCCAACACCACCTTTCTAATTTCCTCGGAACCTCTAAAGGGGTTGGTTAAACATTTTCCGTAATTTTACAGCTGCTAGTTGAGTTAATGCTTGAGCCGGGCCCGAACCGCGTCTAAGCCAAGCGTAACCGCAGGCAAAAAAAAGAAAAAAAAGCAACTACCGAGTATCTGCAGGAACGTATCTTGGCTCGCGCGCTCACTCACCGTGATTAGGGCTTATGGAAAAACAGATTTCAATTATTACACCTGTTGCTGCTCGGTGACCGAAACCCCTCCCAAGATTTCCAACTTCTCGGCTTTATAACTTGGCCTATGTTTCTTTTTTCTTTGCTTGAATTTTCATAAGTTACTTGGAGCGTGCTTCCTGCTACGCAGCTGTGTACTCAAAGAAATCTGTATAATTTTTATATTAATTATTCACAAAAAGAAAAAATAAAGCTCTTTGAAAGTAAATTATAAATTTGAAACAATAAATACAGATTGCTAGGCATATTCAAAAATATGAAGATGAACAGTAAAGTATTTTTCCTAGAGTGTATATACTTTCTGGGGCCTCTCCAGATGGAGTAGCGATGGAGTGGCTATGGAGCGAGAGGCACTCCCCCTAGATGGCCCGCCGATAGTCCATTCAGCTGGCCCAGCAGCATCTCCATTGATGAGGATCTGCCCGGGCCATCGGTTCATAAATATTTCTCGCTTCTTTTCTCAGGTAATCACAGGCTCTCGAGTTACCAGTCGCCATTTAAGGTGTGATCGAGATGGGTTGGTACACATGAATCGACATCTCAACATTTCCACTTCGACTTCGACTACGACTTCGACTCCAAGTTCGCCTTATACTTCAACTTCACCTGCAATAGCAACTGGTAGCCCAGGTCCCTCGATTGGCGGCCGCAACCTCAACACGTTTACGCATCACTGCCGCTTCTTTGAGTCTTTTTGTAGTTTGTGGAAATTGATTTCAGATTTTTATTGTTTTAGATCGCCTCATATCTCACGTCATCGCGGCAAGGGGGACTTGGCTTATTGATACAGCCATTGGCCAATAATAGAGTTGTTATTGCACTTTAATTGAAGTCATGTCTAAGGCGCCATCGCCACTTCCTTACACCTGGCAACAAGCCTGCGAAATTGTGGAAAAATTAATAAATATATGAATTACATTTTTTTTAATGGAGATTTTGTAAATATTTTTCTGAAATTCAAAAGGAATATTCTGATTAGAATGATTAAAAAGAATTTAATTTTATTTCAGAGAAAATATAATACAAATAGTAAGAAATATTGATATGATATCATTTTTAATTTACGTTTTAATATAGGAGACTTTCTTATTTATAAACCATGTAGTATTGTAATATAAAAGAGGAAAGTACTCAAAAAATCTCTAAAAACTTATTGAATTATTAAAGAATTTTTTCTTAAGATACTTATAAATATAGAGGTTTAGCTTTGAAAAAGAAGAGCTATGTCTTTTCTAAAAATCTTGAAATAACTAACTTAATTATTATTTTTATCTAAAAATATTTTAATATAAGAGGTTTAGCTTCGAATGGTTTAGAAATCGCTTGAGCTTACGAAGTTTAGGAAGTTTTCTAAATATATTTCTGGCTCCTAAGTCGTACTTACCTTCTGAAGTACTTAATTATATGTATCAATTTATTATTTGTATCCCCAAGACTGTGTTGCTTAGTGTATGGAAAAGCATTAGCTAAGAATGTGCTTTCATATATTTTGTGATAACTGTACCAAAGCAGGCTGCGTGCCTGGCACATAATTTCTTCACAGTTTTCCATTTACAGCGGCGGAAAACTGTTTGCATTTTGCAGCGGACCATATTGCATGTTGCTTGAGAGAGATAACAGTCTAAATTATTATCATACTTGTAGTAGCTAGGGTCGATCTCTGTTCCTCTCTCTCTTTCTGCCTCTCCAGCTCTTTGGCAACCTGTTGATGTGTTCTGCCTTTTGCACTTTTTTGATTTTCTGCTCCGCTGGCTTTGATATGTTGTTGCATGTGGCAGCAGGCATCCTCCGCCGAACTCAACTGTACTCAATCCCAGAGGTCGAGGCGGATGGATCTCCCTTAAATCGTGGAAAATTGTAACGACTTCAAGTACTGGTGGCGGTGGAGACGGCGGCGACACCCTGAAGGAAAACACGTGCGACACTTGCTTTGAACTGGAAATGGTCAACAAAAACTCTCTTTTTGGTATTTCGCTATCATAGATCTGTCAAAGGCAGCCGTCCGTAACCAGAAATTCATATAAAAGTACTACACAGAAAAGAAAGTGAGTGAGGGGAGTAAGATTTACTATTTATAGTAAATCTTCCAAGTTTACCTGGAACTAAAAATTTTTTATATTTGGTTTTAAGTTCAAAGAATTTTTTGAAGTTTTAAAAATCGGCTAATCTCATTTTTCAATAAGGAAAGAATAACTTGAGGCATTAGAATTGTTTTTAGTTTAAAAAACTATGTATATAGGTTTGAAAATATATGTATTTCAAAGATCTTATATTACCCCAAAGCCCATAAGTTTATATCTTTAATCATCATATTTTTTCCGTGTATAACTAAAAGAGAGCCCTGAATAGTTATGAGTTGGTTATTCTGGTTTCAGTTAGGTCGTAAAATAATTGCCGCCTGCTAGAGCTGCGATAGAGCGCGACACATATCATTGCCCTGATGAACGGACTTGGACCTGGGATCACAAGCAGCAACAGCAACAGAAACAGAAGCAGAAGCGGAGCCAGAAGAAGTGCTCTGTAATTATGATGAGGCCAATACAAGAAGCGACCCTAAACGCGGCGTTTGTTGTTGTCTCCCCGCCGCCTTCCGCCCTCCTTTGCTATATTTTTCTTTTTTTTTTCTTTTGAGTAATTAAGAAATCCTCTTTTCGGTTGAGTCTCCCTCCCTTTTTCATACTTCTTTCCTGGGTTTTATGTACGTATGTCCGGGGCAGTGGCAAAAGTTTCACAGAATTTCGTTCGTTTTGTCGCTGATGCGGCCTGTTTTTGATGACTTCACTTAAAGTCAAAATGGTCATACATACCGGTACATGTGGGTTATTATTATTATTATTTCTAGTATTTCGTTACCAAAAGTAGGCTTGTTTTTACGTTACAAAAATTAAATGAAGGTTCTACTTTGGGTCTAGACAAGGGTAGGAACCTGAGGAGACTTGGTATGATAGGGTATCTCTCATTGCAGGTGCGTTTAAAATTAACAAATTAAATTTCATATACATTTTGTAATTTTATTAAAGGGAAAGAAACGAAATATAAGATTGTCATACTCTCTTATGCCTAGTTATAAATGTATTGCTTATGAAAATGATAACGTTGGGGGAGTAATGTAAGAAAATGGAAGCATTAAATGTTCAACTTTTTAGGGACTATAAAACTAAAAATATGATAAAAAACTTTAAATATTTAACTTTTTCAACATTTTTATTATTTTACTTACAGTACTCCTTCTTGCTTATATTTGTATTTAATTAACAGATGTTATTATAGCAATTTCAACTCCTAAAGATTTATATATTAATACCCTTTAGAGGGTATCTAATGAACACTACGTATGCTTTGCTACCTCATCCAAACTTCTGTTCTGTATTTTTTCTGTGCCGTGTTGATCCAAAATTAAGCTTTAGGCCCTTTTTCGTGTTGCTGCTGCTGCTGGGCGGTCAATTGCTTTTGACCCGAACACCAGTTTCCCCACTTTGCACATCCGTTAGGTTCTGGAAATGATTTTTCCTGTTTTTACAAAATTTCGGTGAAAGTTCATTAGACTGTGTTAATTGCGATGAGAGAACTCCGACTTCAACTCCAACCCTGCTCCATCTGCAGGATTGACTGATTCGGCTGCATGTGGTGAAAGTTTTTACCATAGTTTCCATTCGAAAAGCTTTCCCAAATGCAATGGCAATTTGCCAAATGTCTTCTTGGCCAATGATTGCAGCAAAGCGAAGCAGTAACGAAATCACAAAATTGCACAATTGGCCGAAAGCAATCATTCGTTTGCCCAACTGACTCATTTTCGTTGGAAAACTATATCATCTACGGCATAGACACCGACACCCCATATGCTTAGACAAACAGAATTGGGAAAACAATATCATAAGCGGAAATTTTGCTTTTGTTCTCTCTCTCTCCTAATAATAAAAAAAAAAAAACCGAGAACTTCCGCAGACGACGACATCGACCACCGACAGCTCTAGTTTCTAGCCGTGTTTCCACAGCGGGAAACCCATAAAATTTTCTGCGTTTTGCGCCCCGTCATTTCCTTATCGAAAGGTGAAAAGAAAAATGTCACCAGCAGCCGCGGCATAATTAATTATCCCTTCTTTTTCGGGGCTACTGTTCCATTCCATTTCGATATATGTGTATACAAACTCGGATGTCATGCAGGCGCTGGGATCGGGCTGGGATCCGATATATAGCACCCCTATATAATCGTGTTTTTGTACTAAATGCCAGCCGAGCACCGACGGCCATAAACATTATCGCATGTTCTACACTTAGATCATCGGTTTCTGCGGGGGTTAGACTCAGGCATCGCTCTACCTATTTTATACTATATAGTCGACGGGGTACACAGGTACATCGCGACGGCGACGTCGCATCGTCACGGTTCGATGACAACGTGAAAAATAAAATTAAATAAAAATAAAAAACAGGGAATTTCAAATAAAAACGAAACACATGAGCTACAGTTTTGTGGCCGACTGTGTGGCCAAAATACAAGTTACGTTTGTTCATTACGACTGTCGGTCGGTCTGTCTATATATAATCTATATTTTACGAATTAACTATGTTTGTGGTTATTCAGTTAGAAAAAGGCGACAAAAGCTCATTAGTTAGGATAAATATATATTTTATATAATATTTGATTACGTTTTTATTATGGAAATGCAAAATTTTAGAGCTTGAATTTGTTTTTAATCCAAGTTCTGCTTTATTTACAGGTTTAATACTTGGTTTATAGCAAAGTTTGTTGGATTTTGTATGAGAGATATTTATTTAATATTGAACACAACGAATACCTTAAGAGAAGTATAAAGTATAACATGTTTCCTATTTCGTTTTTGAAATAGTTAAAATAGAAAATTATACCTAAAATGTTTTTATTCCTCTATAAAAGCAATAGATTATCTGCTTATTTACAAAATAAAAAATTAAGTAATGCAATGCAGTAATGCAGAAATTAAATTTTATTTCCTAATAAAATTCAAGTTAATGTTCAATAAAAGGTCTCTAACAATTTTCAGCTGTTTAAAAAGCAGCAAAAAAATAGGAAGAGAACCCATCAACCATTTTACTGCCAAATAAATACGAATTTTCCAAGTAACCAATCGAATTCCCATATAAATTTAAGATGCACTTGGGCTATGGCTGGGTGGAATCACCTCATTAGACGGATAAATGTGTTTCGCCAACTTCCTTTATTATATTTTGCCAGAGATCATTTGCAGAATGCTCGTGTTTAGGCCGCTGCTTAGCCAAATGGAAAGCTGCTGCATCCTCGCCTTGCAGCAGCAGCTGCAGTTTGTTGCTGCAACTAATTGCATTTGGCTTGGATTCAGCTCCAGGTCCAGCTCCAGCTCCAGCTCCAACTCCAGCTGGATGTATATATATATGTGGCTAGAGCTGCGGATCCAGCGTCTAACGGTGGCGAGCGCTTCCGTTAAGCAGCATGAAAAACGACAAATGAAGTTTTTCTTTATTTCTCTGCATGTTCTGTTATTTGCAACGAAATCAAAGCAAAGAACACCCCATCGCAGAACTAACAGTAGCGAAAATTTCCACTTGAAAGCACTCAGAAGGAAAATAAATAAAGTACCGAATATGTAAGCTGATGGCGTACCAAGATGGCTTGAAAAATTCAACATTAAGTTTAATTTAAAATCGGAATTAAACATAAAAATAAGGGGAACAACGATTTGAAAGGGAATTATGTTTACTTTCCAAATGATAATTCTTTAATTTTGTAACTATATTTCCAAATAACTACTACTATATGCTATATTTTCTCAATTTTCTTGACAATATATCATTATAATAATTATAATTACAAGGAAAGCGCAAATTGAGCCGACAATATTCACAACTGCGTTAATTCCTTGGGTACAATGTAAGACGGATGTTCGAACTTATTAGAATTCAAGCATCGCTGGAGGAACCCTCCATAATGATGATAGGGATCGATTAAGACCTCGTGCCTGGGACTTCCGATGCGCCCAAAGGAAGCTAGTTCCGCTTGGAATGGCCCATAATGATAAGGAGTGCGTATGCTGGCTGCTAAGAAGATTGCTCTAAACGGTTTGGTAATGGCCAAACAAATTGCGACTGATCAACGGCCAGCGGAAGTCTTGACCACTAAAAATGTCAACGGCATGGCAGAGAGAAAAACCACTAACGGCGAATAGGTGTTCTGATTAATTGATAATAAGTCTGATTTGTTAAGTTTGCCATCGGATATTGAACATTTTTCTATATTAAAATTATTTTGTTCTTTATAAACAAATAAGTTACCAAGTTTGTTTGCTTAAGCATGGTTATATGATACCTGAAAAGTATATATTTTAACCATTTTAGAATAGTAAAAGTACATTAAAGAAATAAGTTACTTCCTGCTCAAAAAGCTAGAAGATTGGCTTCCCTGTATACAATGGGTTAACGTCATATTCTTTTAATCAGCAAGATCATTGGATAACTTTAAACTATATAAAATATATAATAAAAAAAAATTCCGGAAAATAGGAAATAGAAAATAGTTTGAAATCATATTATCATATAATAATATTCATAGATACATACTATATCATTCAATTTAATAAATTCATTTGTAATAATATAATAAAATGAATTACTAATTGAGATATAAGAAGAATATTCTATTATCTTTTAGCCATAAATAAATAAATTTTAAAACTTTTAAGCATACAAATAATACCCCATATTTAAATTCTATTTTAATTGTGAATTTAATATTTTATATTTATGTTAAATGTAGTTTCAGTCTAATTAAAAATAACAATCTAATCCTTCAGATTCCATGTTGATATAACGACACCAAGCCAAGCGATTATGTTTTCCGTTCCCCGACTCTTCTCTCTGTGTGTGAGTGTGTGCAACATTTAGCGCGAAAAGTCGGAAGAGACCTCCGCAAGACACCGACTCGACTTGACTCCGACTCCAGGTGACTCAGGTGACTCAGCACGGCCTAATGATCATTGCGATCGAAGAGAGACCGGCTCTCTTAGGCGCGTGCAAGCGAGAGGCAAGGCGGCCTGAAGAGAGACCAAGCCGCCGAGAGAGAGCAGGTGAGCAAGCGAGACGGTCGTACCACACCGTAGCACAGGTAATTACACCTGTGCTAATACGGTTCGCTGCTCCCCCTGGGCCAGAGCGGGACAACCAGAGCTGCCACCGAGTGGAGAGTTCGAACTGCCGCGAGGTTACAAAAACCCCGTGTCGTCGTCGGTTGCTGGCAAGTCGCAAAGTGGAACGCAGCGGCGAACGAGCTCACAAATTGAAGAGTTAACCAACAAAAAAAAGAACAACAAAAAATAACTATATTTAACACGGCGAGTTACCTACCTACATACCTACCTGTCGTGTTGGCCACGTTTGTAACGATCGGATCAGTGCACCGTCAGCCAGCGGCGCGCACACACCGGACCTCTCTGGAGAAGGAACCTCTCTGCCAGTACTCTCATCGGACCCGAGTGTTAGATAAACTGATAATGCTGCGGCGGCCGACAAAAAAGCACAAACGTGGCGTTAACTTTATTAAACGAAATATACACACACACACCAACACACCAGACACAACGAAAAAAAGAAAACTGAAAAAACAGCAAGCAAAATAACTCATAAAGTAAAACAAAACGAGTCAGCAGCAGCGGCGCAGCGGCAAAGTGTCAATAAAACTCTCGAATTCATTAACACAACTCAAAACGTTCTATTAGTAAGCACTTGCAAATTTCGACAAAACAAAAACGCACGGAGGAAAAGCTGAAAAGCCCAGCAGAGACACAAATTAGCGTGGCCAACAGTCAAAAGGTCTAATAGAAGCGCGTGTAAGCCAGTCTACGGATTCTCCATCCGTAAATATGTACATATACGAG